>VWZP01004041.1:948255-1141296 GCA_013396995.1 Dicaeum eximium | reverse complement strand
AACAACAACAACAACAGCAACCATAAAGAAAAAAGGAAGAAGAAGGCGGCAAAGTAAATAGGACAGTTGTGGCCACAAATTCCCTAGGCAGCTCACAAAATGCAATTTAAAATAATAAGAGGAAGAAAGTAGATTCTATCTTCTAGCAGTAGACCTTTCATTAGAGAAACCAGTGAGAAATTTGGCAAAGTAGACTAAAAAACCCAAAAGACAAATGCACACATACATGCAAACACACACACACGCACAGAGATCCTGCATGGAAAGTCTGATGAGTTAAAAAAAAAAAAAAACACACCACCAAACCAGTGTAGGGATAGGAGCTTGCTGGCTCACATTCTTAAAGTAGTTTCTTCCACCTCAACTTTTTGTAGTTGATGTTAAATGTGAGACCTGTAATTTATTTTTTTTTTCAAACATAGCAGCAGCAGCATGTTCTCTGCACCTGTTGGTTTTATGATTTGCTTCTCACAACAATTCCTTTGCTGTTGAGACATGATTTGAATGACAGGCTCTGCTGAATCAGCTTGTAAATAGAAATGGAGGTGGGTTCAATGCATTTTCCAAAATAACCTTCTTCTTCATGCCTTGTGTGGCTTGCCCTTTGCAAGGCATATTTTATTCCTCTTCATCTCTTGCCATTCAATTTCTCTGTTCTAATATTCTTTCTGTCTCTCACCATATTTTCCACATTCTTGTGTTGTTCTCTTTGCTCTACACTCCTCTGGGCTCACTCCTCAACAAGATATCAAACCTTAGATAACAGCAGAGGCATTCATAAGTGAAATGTTTAGTTAAAGCATAATAACCCTGCCCTTGAGATGCATTCATGGCAGGTCAAAACCATATAAGGCTTTTCTTAGAGACCTTCAATTACAGAGTAGTCACTGCTCCTGACTGACCACACTAACTCCATGGTGCCCTGGGATTAATAATTCCCCAGTACTGAGTTAGACTGGCTTTTTGCCTCTAAGGACACAAAGCAGCTCGATGGAAGGCCATGATCTGAAGCATTATGAGAAACAAAACAAAACTCACAGTCCAACGAAACAAAACACAGCCTTACTCTTGCAATCACTGTTTTCTGTGAGTTAGAAACTCTGCTCAGTAAAGTCCTGAGTCAGGATTTTGGCATGCTTTTGGGATTTGTCAAGGATGTACGTGTTTAAACATGTATGGCACACTCTGTCTGCAGATCTCAGAGCACCTTAGGCCTGTTTATCATTTGGACTCTTAAGACCCCTAGCTGGGTAGGTTACATCAAAGACTGGAAAATTTAGGCATTTGAGGCTGTGGTCTTCAGAAAGTTTATTACTGCTAAGATCCCTTCCAAGATCTGTGCCTAAATGCTTGAGGCACTATTGAAAAAGGGGTTTACGTGCCTTAGCAGATTTGCCCTGTTTCGTAAGCTTCTCGCTGGCATTACTGTCAATCTTGAAAGCCAGTGGGAGTTCTGGATAGGTCAGGGAGGTCACTCAAAGGTCCATTTAATTGTATCAGATCGAAGCAAAGTACAGATGGAAGCCTACTGCATTTTTCTAGCCCACATACCACATGCCTTTTAAAACTAAATCTCTGGATTTTACCAATGCATTGATTATCAAGTGCTTCATGTGTGCTTCAGGTGATTCTTCTGTTGGTGGTATATTATCTAAATGAATCATTTTTTAAAAGGAATTAGCTATTATTTAAAATATGTTGCTGTGAATCGCATGGGAAGCTCCATCAAGTACCAAAAGCATTATGTCCCATTTGCTGTATTGCTGTGATAAGATATTCAAGAAATTAACTTGGCAATTTAACTGAAATAAAAAGGAATTTTATGTGAAATCATCTTTATTTTTCAGTTTTGCTGTTGATAGATCCACATGTATCCAGTACAAACTTAGGATATGCTGTGAGTGGCTTTCACTATCTCTTGGAAGCTATGGGAGAAACAGCTCAGGGGCTATGCATCCTATGAGAGATTCTCAGAGCAGGCAGGCCCCAACAAATCTCTGCCTGCATGAGGGCAACCCTGACCACTTCTGAAATGTGTGCAAGCCCAGCTGAAGTTCTAGGGGCTCCTGGGATGTCTGCTGCCAGCTCCTCTTGCTCCATTTGAAAGATGCTTGCAGAAAGGGGAGGGAAACTTTTCAAGTGAGCTTGGCTGGTTAGAGCAAGTTTATATAAAGGCTATAGGGCAATTAACTTATTGACAACTGCTTTTTCTTGGTGTGCCTTGCATAAACAAAGTTACCTGAATGCAGAAAAATGAAGGTGATTTTTAGTGAATGTAATAAAAGTGCCCTAAAAGGTATTGTGTGATTTGCACCATTCACCTAAAATCTTAGGTTTCCTTATGGAAAAGGCTTCCCAAAATACTCCTCATCTTTTCCATTCAAGAAAGTTTCAAGGGAAATTTTAAATGTCAACCCCACTCGATCTCCCCCCGCTCCTCCCCCAACAATTTAAAAATACTCATTTCAAATATACTTGCAGGGAAATTTTTTGTTCTGAGTAACTTTACCTCAAAGTCTTTAATTTATGAAGCATCAGCTTTTCATCTTCTCTCCACCTTTTTACTTTTTCTCAATATTTCAGGATGTGTGTTAGCTTATTCACACAATTTCACTTTTCCCTTCTGCCTTCCAAAGTCNGGTTGGCACACAGGTGAAGATAAAAGTAACAGAAATAAATCCACAACTTATCCTGTTTATTGCAGCCATAACAAAAATAATAAGAATAAAGAGTGGGGAAAATTTTGATTTAATATATTAATATTGTTCTTTTAAATCTATAAGTAAACATTTAGTCAGAAAACAGAAATTTAATCTGATTTCAAAATTTCTTGTCTAAAATATTTGGAAATATATTCTTAAATTAATTTTATTTCAGCAACTGTTTTCAATGAGATGACATTTTAGCTTTGAAAAAAGCCATTTGGTTTGACTTACAGCTTGATTTGTGTTATTCCAAAAGCTCCAACAAAGATGTGGAGCCATCATTTGTGGTCTCTGTGAGTGTGGTTCTTGGACGCTTTGGTGGTGGTCATGTTTTGAGTATTCACAGGCACTTTTTATTCCTGAGAGGATGACTAACTTGTCTATAAAATAATGAGGCCTTTTAAACAAAACAGTAAAAAATCAGTTAGTTTGAAGAAAAAAGATGACAGAAATAAAAATACCAGTACTTTACATGGAATAATGTTTGCTGAAAATGTTTTTTATCTGGGTAGAAAGGGGAAGGAGCAAAAAGGTAGACTATGGATAAAGTGTGTGAAATTTTGTAATTGTCCTGTGCTCTGGTATGTTACTAGCCACAGAAAGGGGCTGGAACAAGTTCTTATTCCACTGCTTATGCTGTTTCCTGTGGCCTCAGTAAATCACTTAACCTTTGTCCCTAAGTTCCCTTATTCAGCAATTGGGAATCTTAAAACTTAATTTTCTGCCTCAGAGAAATGTTGTGAAGTTTAACTAGTTAATGTCTGCAAAAGGCTTTGAAGCCCCACCAAATTACTAGTTTGGATTTTTTTTATAAGTGAAGAATATCACAAATGCAGGACGAAAGTATATAAATAATATAAATATAATAAACATTCTATTTTCCTCCCCCTGAGAAACAAGAGTGAACAAGTTGAATGTGAAATCAGTGTTGCTGTAGAGTATAAAGAACTCATAACTGAATAAATGTGCTTTGGAACACACCCTGGTAATTCACAATTCTATCAAACAATCTTCAATCTCCCCATTTTGCATTTCTGGCATTTATGATGGCTCTACCATGCATTTTTCCTTCCGATTTTAACTCCTGTTTTAACAACACAAGTTGGTGTTTGCCCAGACAAGTAAGAACATTTTCAGTATAGGATATGGAATGAATTAATTGTTTGGTGTGGGTTTTTTTCCATGAAAAGTTTTTCCTTCCCAGGAATATCTTGCATAGTTTTCCTCCAGTGTACTGTCAGCCCTACATTTATCAGGTGTCATTTCTTTTTATTCAATAATTAAGCTATTTTCAGTAGTGCTGGATAAATGCTTCAGAAAGCTGTCCGCAAATACTCATTTGAGCACTTAAATAAACTCATTTCAATTATGTTCATGCATATTTCATGTACACTTTATCTGATCATTTTAGTGAATTATTTATTGGTAGGAAAGTTTGTCCAAATAAAGGATTTTAAGGTCCAGGTAACTCACAAAAAAAAAAAAAAAAAAAAAAAAAAAAAAAACTGCATTTCTCGTAATAAAAATCTGTGCTATAAACCATAAGTAAACTCAAGGTCAATGTGTTACATAAACATGACAAATTAGCCATAGTCCAATAAAATTCATTCTACTTTAGTTCATTTGCAGTCAACTAATCCTGAGTAAATGGCAAACTAGGAGTGACTAAGAATGATTTTTTAAAACATCAGAATATTCCCAACAGGTAGTGAATGAAAGAAAAACAACATTCCAGTAGTTGACAATTCACGGCTGCAATTCATGGAATAAATCACCTGCAAATTCTCTGATATTTTATTCTATTTGTCTTATTCAGATACTGAATTTTATACAGTAAAATTAATGCTGTTTATCTCAGCAACACTGGAGAACAACCTATTGAAAATGCACAATTATCCACAAAGCATCCTTTGGAGAAAAGTTGATTTACCCACAGGACTGAACATGTTTGTGAAAACTAGTGTTACCCATAACATATTCCAGTTGAATAACTTGTGGCTTTCTCCCCATTTAGTTTTAGCATGGTCATGCCCAACAGATGCATGGCTTATTTGTTTAGATTAATTATTATTAACATGGGAAAGAGAAATGATACCTCTACTGATGAGTGCTATTGCAGGGTGACATTTAAACTGTTAGCAGTGCTAAGAATCAACAAGACATTTCTGTTCTTCCTTCCAAGAAGTGCTTATATGTGCAGAATAGTTTGGAGAAGTCACAAGTACTCTGAATACAGGCAATCTAACATTTACAAATCCTAGCATATTTTTTTACATGCATGACTTTCAAATTTCAGAGTAAAATTAATAATCTCCAAGGTAAGCAAGGTCCAAGAAACATTACCCTTTATAATCTGTCTTCTCTGATATGAAATTAATCTGCCATTATAATTACTTTCTCTCCCATTCTCTGTCTCATTTTGCACTTTAGAGAGTAAATCGTGCTTCTCCAGTATGTGACAGCTCTATCATGTGGGAATTTGGCCAAGTCAAGAAGCCCATATCTGCAAAGACTGTGCAAGCAGCTGAGCAGTCCTGTTGCCATCAGTGGGATTGCTCACGATGAAAGTCACATCATTGCCTTGCAACAGGGACAGCAAGGGGCAATCAAGGAATGTCCAGAGGTGACCAGTTTGTTGAGGGAAGAAAAGGGACATTTAATTATTTAACTGAGAGTTAGACACCTGGTGCTGCCCCAGGATTTGTTTCATAGCCTTAAACCCTCTCCAGCATTTATGGCTTTAGGTAGTCCTTCCCGTGTTGCAAGACAGTGGAGTAAAGGTGACAATTACATGTTACTAGAGGACAACTTGATTACTGTAGTTCTTAAGGATGGGTTGATGCAGTAACTCACACCAGGCAGGTTGAAATTATTTCAGTTGCAGGGGTAAAAGGAGTAATTTTCTATAGCTTTTGGGAAAAATTAATCAACTCCTCCCCTTTCCTCTCTCACCTCCCGCCCTCCTTCTATGCCGATACATTGTGAAGGGCTGAGTACACTACAGGCAAGGTGGGAGAGAATTCCCTGGTGTGTGGATCACAAGGAGGCTTCAGTGTGAGAAAATGAGATATGGGAGACCATTTGCCTGAACAGCCAGGGATCCCTGTTAGACAAGCAGTATATTTCAGCCCTTTATCAACTTGCAAGTTTGACCGGGACCTGCTTTTATCCCTAGAGTTCGGGTTCTGGTAGCTGTTGCTTTTAGTTTCTAACTGATTATATTGTTTGATATTTTTTAAAAGTTAGGAGTGGTGTTATTAATAAACTGGAAGGTTTATCTGAGAATTATCAGGATTAACTTCCACAGTAGTTGAAGGTAAAGAAGGAGCGATAGTCATCAGGGATAACCTAGTGAGGAAATGCCAAAATTGGAGGGAGGTTGCCCAAGGAGGTAAATCCCAGCAGGCAGATAAAACCTCTATTCTGAAAGAAGATTTCCCACTGACTTGGGAGGGTGTTCAAGTTAATCTTTCTGTACACCACCTTTCAGATATGTCATGGAGAACTGGTCTTTTGGTTTGTGACAACCTATCAAATGCTCTGTTTGTGGGGTCTGACTGTCTTAAATTCTGAGTAATTTATTTATTTAATTTCCCCCCAGAAAGAAACAAACAAACATTTGCTTTTTTTCTTAAACCATCATTACTGAGTCTATTTAATTCCTTCACAATTGCTTGCAGCTGGATCCATTAAAAAAAATAAAACACCCTCTCCTTTTTGAATCATACACAAGATGATTACTCTGACTACAGTGATCTGCAACTACATTAATTTAATCCAATGCTATCTTAATTTCCTTCCTTTCCCATTTAGTTACATAATGTGAAAATTATCCTATTTTGGTATTATTATGATGATTTTCAGCTTCTCATTCTTCTCTCACACAGTGCTGGCTGCCCAAGATGACCTCAGAAACAATCAAAAAAGACTTAGAAGAAGTAACGGTTCTCTTGTAGTGGCAACCCTTTGCAGAAGAGTACCAGCGTAGCTCCTGCTTCCTGAATGCTTTCTGGGGCTATTCTGGGAATGTGGGACTCCCACTTACTCTGATTAACTTCTGATTAATGTAAAGAATGAAAGTACTTAAGAAAAGAGATGAGTTCTATTTCCAGTGAATTGCTTTGTGTATAAGAAGCCAGGATATGGTACAAACAGGGAGAGAAAAAAAATCTCTTTGGTATTTAGTTCCAAAAAAAGAAAGGAAAATTGCTATTCAGGCTGTAGGCTGGGATGTAAGGCCATCTATATATTCATAATTGTTTTGAAGTGGTAAGAACTAAGCTGGTGGCAGGCCCAACTCAGGGCTCCTCAGTAGAGTAGGCAGAAAATTAGTTTTATTGATCCAGAAGTGAGGGGTAAGAACAGTTACTGTGTCTATAAGATGGGGAAACCTGGACCTGGTTGAGAGAAGCTTGACTGGATCATAAATTTGGTTGCTGCTTCTCAGGTAGCAGCTGCAGCCATCCTGGCATCCACAGAGGCAGAGGTGGGAATGGGCACTGTAGCTTGTGTCATTTCTCTGTGTCTATTGCAGCCTGCTACCCTGAGAAATTGCTTTTCTAACCTATGTATAGAGCATGTCTTCCTTCTTGACTGAACAGATTTTTGTAGCTCAATTAAAAGCTGTATTTGTGGTATTAACTTCAACTGGCCAATATTTGTGTTGGTACAATATTGCCTGTGATATGAGAGGGCTAAGTTCAAACCATGGTTCTGCCAAACAAAGATTGCACTAGAGTAGCAAAACAGCTCCAAAACCAATCTTACACTTACTTGGCATTACGTGAAGCCTGAAATCTCAATGTACATTATTCCACACCAAAATTGTAACCTTGAATATTTTTCACACTTGAGAGACTAAAAATACTTGGTTTTGTTCATCTACAGTTCATCACAGCCAAATTTCCCTCAATGTGTGGGATCACATTAACCTAAAGGACACACACAGGGAAGTCATCTATGATGCAGCCAGTCTATGGAAGAGCAAATACACTGTGAAACTCAAAAAGAAAATAATTCTTTCTTTCATTGCGGTCTATGTTGACTCTCCCATTACTATTTTGAAAGATAATGTAAGTTTGCATTATGGGAATGCAAAGTTTCAGTGAAACTAGATATTGGCACTCTGCAGACTGGGTTCTTAATAAATATGTTCTATTCAGGTTTCCCCCAAAATCTGTAAGTACACAGACAGCAGAGTTAGGAATTAAGCTAGGTTATGGAACCTGGACACTGCCTGAAAAACTGGACATAAAGGACATCCTGGACACTGTAGTTTGATGAAGAGATCATTTTGTCCATGTTTTTTCTATTTGGGCAGAGGTCTACCTGAAGCATTGTAGGCATGTTTGTGTAATTTTTTAAAGTAATACTTCAATTTTTCTGACCTATCTCTGTGTATGATACTAAGAACTGAGCTATTTCAGTAAAAAATTACCTGATGAAAACCAATCAGTGTACATGTTTCATGGACTGATGTTCAGGCAGTGCAAAGTGTATTTGCAGTACTCCTGCTCTTTGCTATTCCCTCACTTTGGACTTTACATACTCATCGCACTACTGCTTATAAAAGATGCTGTCAGGCAGTATCAACCATTTTACATACATTTTATTTTAATTTTATTTTTTGATGAACTAATAACACTACTGCACGGTAACATGCATAGGGAATTGTCAGGATCCAATTACTAAGGTTCTTAGAAATGCCCCTGCCTGAATTAAGATGAAAATGAGACCATATGCCAGTGACAATAGTATGTGTTTTATTTGATAAGTGGGGAGGACAGAAAGAGAATAAGGAAAATATCACCACTCTGTGGATCCCAATGATGCTCCACTGATCCTCTCCAGCTGCTCTTTTTGGTGGTGAAGGTCACCCCGAAAAGCGTAGAATCTGATGGGTTAAAATATGCACAGGCCAGGTAGGAAAACCCAGGCACCTCCCTGGGGGGTGGTGGAGGGGTTTGCCATTGTCTCTTACAACAGGAACTGGATTTTTTCCATCACGTGCAGTCCTGTGGTGCAAGGCTTCAGGAACGACTCTGGGGGCCGCTTTTGGGGGCCTTTGATGGGTTAAGGCATCCCCTCAGCTGCCTCTCACGTGAATGTCCTGTGGATGTGGTTTTCCCAGGGTTGGGGGTTCCATAGCAGTCTGTGCAAGGGAGGATGGGCTCACTGCCCCTGAGCAGAGGTTACAACTCACCAAAACTTCCTCCCCCCTCCTCGGCTGGGGGACACATCTGTGCAAACCTGCTCCCAGCAAATGTGTCTGTGGGCTACGGCCTCCCCCACCTCAAAGCAAACCAGGGATGGTTCTTAGCGTGGCTGCTGGGTTTGGCTCACATTCTTTTCCTTATTTACTTGTTTGTTTCTGGTGATTGAAAAATGTGTTTTCCATTTATCTAATCTCAGAAGTTTGACTTTCAGTCCAAAGTGTCTTCAGGGAGGCTTCTTTGGTTGTACCTTCTTGATACGATTTTTGTTAAAATGAGCAAAACTTTGTATCACTGTTTGAGGCATGAACTGTTTCAGTCTCTGACAGGAGAGAGAGTAGGAGGAGTAAGGAACTGAGAATATGAAGGATGTAAAGGATCAAGTAAGTTGTTCCCTCTTGTCAGAGTCAGTAGTCTGGACATTATATTGGCAAATAACACTTATGATGAATTGCACAGCTCAATATGCAGCTCATACATGTATATTGGAAAACTGTGAGAATTAATGTGAGCAATTTTTTAATATTAAATTGAAAATGAGATATCTTTTTTGCCAACAGAATATTACGTCAAATTGTTTTCTTTATTGCATTTTTCTTCTGAATATGATTACTTTTTTCCATTTTCTTTAAGAATGCACAATCCTATTGTTTCTCCATGCTAACTATTTGGGCTTTCCTTTGATCTATAGCAATTTCATTTAATTTAACAGAACAGGATTGGAGTTTTCAAGCATTTTATCATTTCCTTTGTGATGAAATCTGATGCAAATCCATGACTTCTGTAGAAAATGCACTGTTATTGACATAAATGTGCATTGTGTCAGGCCTTCACATTTCAGGCATTTTTTATATGTCCTGACAATAGTTCTTGAACTGTGTAGACAGTACTGATGGATTATCCATTCTTCAGCATTTCAGAATGGAAACAAAAAAGTTGGTCAAAGCGAAAATCTTGGTCCCATTGTAATCAAAGTAAGCTCATTACAAATATTTCCAAATGCTTTTCTTTTGAACTACAATTCAGATATATAGATTTACTAGACTTCTTTTAGTGTAAAAATGAATTCCTTTCTTGCAGGAACTACCACTGGTTGTCTAAGGATCACTGAGCCTGATTTGGTTACGTTGAATATAAGGTAGCCTCAGTCCAAAGCACAGTTATGTTCCATATGACGAAATGAGATCGATGGGTAGGATTCCACATGCTGGTGTTTCCGGAAGTCAGCTAGGAGGAGTGCATGAGACTTCCCTCAGTTGCTACAAAAGAAAGGCCAAAGAGAATTAGGAATTACAAACAGATGTCAAACAAATGCTGGTCACATCTAGAAGGAAGCACAAGAGATCACGAGATTGGATACTAGTGCCAACTGTATGTCTACTTAGCTGATTTTAAAGGATTTGATTAGGAGAAAATAAGCTTTTACTTGAAGATGGCATGTCCACCATGTTTACTTGATGCATTACATGCTTAATTGACACGTTATTGTGAAAAAATATTACAAAATTGTACAAATTATTGGTTTGTACTCCAGAAAAGGATAAAGTAGCAGGTTTGCTATTGCCTTATTTCTTTATTATACAAACGCAAATGACCACGAAAAGATCCTAGAAAGTGAAATCAAATGAGATGTTAGGTTTATTAATAATTTAAGGAAAAGTACTGACTGCCCCATTCGCAGAGGAATTACAGGCTTGGGGCAGGCAACTGTATCTCTGGCGGGGCATATACTACACAGAAAGTTCTAGCAGGAATGAAAGCTTCAATAAGTGGAAGAGGTCATTTATGTTTATAGTCTTATTCAAGATAATTTCCATGAATGGGATTTTCAGAAAAAGACCTGACAAAGTCAGACCGAGAAAATTCGTTATGAATCAAGACTCATTATGAACTGAAGGCTCAGCTGGAAAGCCAATAACAAAAGCAATTGGCTTTGCTGGAAGAAATTATGTGCAGAATAGGCATGTACAAAAGTAAGAGCAGGATCTGGGAAAGAACCTGTAGGCTGTCAAAGTTCTCTCCTCACAGCAGCAAGCAAGAACCACAATGGCTCTCAGTTCTGCTGATTCTGCTGTGTCCCTTGCCCAGTTCATGTGCATAAACCACATAAACTCTTTTTTCCTTTTGTGCATCCTCAGTGACTCTCTTCTGTGGGACTATCATTTTAACTATATGCTCCCTATTTTAAGGTCTCTTGTCATACCAATTTTTCCAATATTCAGTCAATCGGGTAACAAGTTTAGTAAGAGGCAACACAAAGAGATTTGGTTTATCAAGCCACTAACTCTCACATTGACATTGATTGATAATAATGATGTATATATGCACACGACATGGTGATTTAAAGAAGAAAAATTTGGTAAAATCCTAAACAAAATCCAGAAAGAAAAATATGAGTGAAAAGTTGGAATTCTCTGAAAAAAACTCCATGGCTATAAACCATATTTTGATGCAAGAGAAGGAGAAAAAAGTGTACCAATCTACATTTGTCATAATAGACAAACATATGATCGGATAAAGGACAAATAGATGTTGGATGATCTAAAATGTTTGGGAGGTTTCTTCCATCAAGATGGCAACAAAACATGGTAAAGGGAAAATAGCAGTACTATTCAGGATACAAAAAGGACAGAAAATTGCAATAACTATTTTTGTTCTCTGCATTTGGAAATGAGGGGGATCGTACCTTCCTATCTGATGATGAGATATATTACCAGCCTTTTAATTTCTAATGGAATAACAGAAACAACTCCTAGAAAATAAGCATCTTTTACACTTGAGGAAGAAAGTATAATTTCACTGCCCCATTTTGAGGATTGATTGATGAGATATTCTGTAAATGTAATGGGCTTTTCAAAGACCTTTGAATCAGTGGTGCATAATATTCTGATTATGAAATCAATGCTATGCAACACCAATAAAGAACATGGTAAATGAATTAAAAGTTGTCCACCTGACAGCTTTCAAAATCACAGTCATCAGTGGTCAATGGGTAGCACTGACTTGCTGTTGAACAGTTGTATCCTAACATTGGGACGTTACCATAAGGCTCAATACTGTTCAGCATTTTTGGTGCTGGGAATCAGTAGCTGGGAAATAATGAATTGCAGCTGTGGAGGATTCTCGGTGACCAAGATATTGTGGAAACAGGTGCACAAACTGATCTGGATCAGTTGTAGCTAAGCCTGTTCAAATGAACTCTTTTGAATACAGCTAATTAGTCCTATCTAAGAAGAGAAATAGAGTTCATGACAAGGCAGGAGTCCCATTCAGATAGATGTTAGGGTGCACATCTTTAACAGTAGTGGTCGGGAGGGATAAGTTGTCACCACAAAGCACCAAATCAAGATCTTATGTCTTCTTTGAAGAGGTATTTTAATAAAAACCAAGTGATTGATCATCATACAGAGTAATACAAATGGATTGCAAGGGCCTAGGATGACTGAGAAATGATTTCTCAATGGCCTGTCTCAGATTTCTAGTGCCCTGTCTAACTTTGCACTCAATACATTTGTAACTTAATGTACCTAGAATTTCAGCTCTTGTAAATTTCCTATGAGTTTGTATTGTATTTTGGTTCTATTCTTATTTTTTGCAAAACAGTTAGTTCACTCCTTTAAAAAATCCCAGTCATGATTAGTAAGATCTTCTGAAAAATATAAGCTGAAAAGGGAAATGACTGCATCATTACCCACTGGCCACCCCTTTCTTTTAAAAGACATAATACGTCTTCTCCATCCCCTGTGCCACACAAATGCTAAATACTGTCTTCAAATTCAAATCAGAGAAGTTTCTGGCAGAAATACTGAACCTAGAGAAGTCAGGGTTTGTGGAATTCTGCATTCTTTCTGCATTCTGAATGGATTAGTAGTATGAATATATACTTCATTCTCTCTCTCTCTCTTCCTTTTTTTTATTTTCCTAATTTCATGTTGCCATTTTTATTTCTGCTCTTACTTTTTTATCACTTCTACTCCTCCCCCCCCTTTTTTTTTTTTATTTCAGGTGTCAAGTTCTCCATGCAAGACATATTTTTCCTTTGCATAACTAGATCCCATTGTAATAAACAGAAGTTTCCTAATACTCGTGAGATTACCGAGCCTCCTAGCAGTTCTGAAGCATGGAAAAATTCAGATGTGTTTGTAGTGTGAAGCTGATCTGGTGATGGTATCTAGTGTGCCATTATTATTGTAGCCTACAGACTATGGCTGCCTGTTTCTACATGCAGATAGTGATGAAGCAGGGAACAAAAGCTTTCTAAGTGAGGCAGGAGACATGGTACAATTTGAAATTGCCAACCATACAATATAACAAAGAGTAAGAGTTTCTAAGTTAGGAAACAAAATATAAAGTTACAGTTTGAAAGGAAGGTAATGAAGTATGGAATTGTGTACAATATAATTATTATTGTTTTTAAGGGCTTGCCTAGTTTAACCCCATTATCCCGTATGTGAGCATATCATTACTGCATATCCTTTATAAAACAGTAGTCAGAGGTGAAGGTGGGTAAACTTTGGAGCAGTTTACATTAATAAAGCTGCTCTTTATTCACATATGAAAGTAAAGAACTGGGTCTGATTTTGATATGAAATTATGTCTGTCAGAAAGTGGGATGTTGGTAGCACTGTCACAATTTGCACTATACTGGATACAATTTTAGAGAAGGGATTTTACTGAAAGAAATAATTTATCTCAGTTCTCATTAGAAGACCTTTTTGGTTTGTTTGTTTGTTTGTTTTTTAAGTGTAGTTCCAGAATTCCTGTCTTACAGTGATGATAGCCCTTATTCCTAGATTTTACCTCTCTTTGTTATGGAATCAGCATCTTCCGGTGTCTCTTGGGCTGCAGTTAAAATGTCACTAAGAAAATATGCAATCCCTTGATATTCCAGTAAATAGAATAGCCCAGACTTGGTCTCCTTTTTAAATAGTCCTGTGTAAATAGATAGTGTAAATAGTCCTTTGATGTGTACAACTCTTTAATGGAAAGTGAGAGAGTCCAGTGTTTCAACAGGGTGCATTTTCATGTGCAGGAGGAGACCACGGCTGAGATTAACCATGGCATCCTTATTTACATGATTTACCTTGTTTCTGCTTCCTTTAGGGCTCTTCTAGTCATGTTTTGAGCCAGCAGCAGGTGAGGAGGCGTGTGCTGCAGGAAATACTGTGCTGATAGACCTCAAACTGCCACAGGGAGTTACTGTGAGGACCTGGGGGAACCAGGATAAACCCTGTGATGGACCTAATTCTCCCTGTCCCACACTTCTTCTGGTTTCTTTAGATTATGTTTAATGCTGTTGAGGTGTGCCTATGGATATATAACATGCTTTGCATAAGCGGGTGTGGTGTCATTTCCTCTGCCCAGCTTTGCTAATGCGAACTGACAAAATCCTTATTCCAGTCCTCTAAGAATCTCACTAGAAAAGAAACTAGAAATGTATCTCCTTGAACAGAAGGTCAGAGGCTCATGCAAACCCAGACATGGAGATACTACAGTGAGATTTCTTTAAGTTTCCAGAAAGGAACACTCACCTGAAGAGTGCAGTTATAGATAAACATAGGGAAATTTAATATAGCTGTCTCTAGGATAAGTAGAAGAGTGATTACTTCCATGCTGTCCACTTTGGAAGAACAAATGGGTGAGGTTTTCCATTCCATTTTTCACTACACTGCTGAATAACACAGTGTCCAACTACTTGAGCTGAATAACCAAGTGGAATTTTTTTTCTAATGGAATATACTTTGGATGAAAAAAAGTCTTCTACTTTTCCAAAAATGGAAACAGTGTAAATTATTTACTTGGGAAAATTATTGTGCTCATACCTTAAAGATAAATTTAATACAGAAATTTAACTTTGTCAGAGGATTTGGATTAAAAGTAAAGAAAATTCTACTTAAAAGTAGTGATTCAATATGGTTAGGAATAGGGGAGAGCGTAATCGAGGAGATGAAGGTGAGAAAGGAGTTACAAAAGTCTTTCTCTTTAGGTGAGCTCTATGAAAGTTCTCATATTCAAGAAGCTGCCAACAGCATCAGTACTCAGCAACTTTCCCTCTTCCAAGAATTGCAGTAGATCCACTGATAATAGAATTTATGCTTGAGCACGCAGCACTGACTTAAGGTTAATGCTTATGAATATATTAACGTTCCTTTCAAATTGTAAGGAACACAAAGACTTTAAAAATAATGAAGTGTATTTAAAAGTCTACTGCTGGTTTTACACGTTAGGTTATTTTGTTATTTGGGGATTTTCCTCTGCTGGATTTATGCTGTAGCACAGTTAATCAGCAGGCTGCACACAAAATGGCTATTCCATGGAAAAAACCACGAGTCAGGTGCCACTGAGCCCTCCTTGCAGTTGTTGTCTTCCATAGCATGGCCAGAGTTTGGAAACTAAACTGAAGACTAAACTGATGAACCAAAACAAGGACTGCTGAACAAAGAAAATAATGAGCGTTATTTTTAAAAACAGTTTTAATTTAAAAAGAAAGATTAAATCTGATCTTTTTTCCTTTGTTACAAGTGGTACTTGAATTGTAATGGTCTGCCTTGCAGGGTATCCAAACACCAGTGACAAGAGGCTCAAAGTTTAGCTTTCAGCCTGAAACTGTGTTTGAGGTAGTAGAATAATATGAATACATCTCATCTTCCTAGGGAAACAGGTTTATTTTCTTCTTCAAATCTTTTTCAGACAGCTAAGTTTGTAACATTATCAAATGGTAAACAGCAACAACAACAACAAAATCTTGGAACAACTTTGAAAACTCATAATATTGATTTATATATTGATTCAATATATTTGATTGCTTCTAAGTTCACTGTTAAGACTTACTGATCTTCATCCAGTTTGTAGAAATTATTTTGGGGGAGGGAGACTAAGTATTTTTCTGTAAATGTCTCACCCATTGTGGTTGGAAGACAGATCCTGATTTGTTCACTCATGCGATGTAAAGAGAGCTGACAACTCTGTGATTATGATGTTAAGCGAAGTTGGGAGGGTGTAGCACAACATTTTGCTCCTTTTCTGTTCTCTATGAAGAAAATGATACTGTTTTTCTTGTACTTTGCCTCTTAAAATGATAAGGTCTCTGAGGTTTGGGTTGATGCTGATGATGGACATATGGATCAAAGCATTCACTGGAGACCAGACACAAGCAGCACTTCTAGGAGTTACTGTGTACCAAATAATAAATAGTATTGATGAAGAAATATGGACTGCTAAGAAGTGAAGGAATACTACCTCTTCTGCTGTGAAGTAAAAATTAAAAGAGCATATGTGGTCTTTGCTTTTCTCCCCATGGGTATTATGTATTCTCATAGCCTTCACTAACCATTTCAGAGCAGGACAGCTGACCTTCGAAAGTAAATACGATTAAAGCTGAACAAATCAGGTAATTACAAAAAAAACATGACTTGACAAGCAGCCTCTGGACAGAATTACAGTTCTATACACAGCCTTCTCATTCAATTAGGATGATTTGAAATTGTAAAAATATTTAGTTTACTTTTGCTTGATATTTGTGGGACACTCCATTTCTAAGCTATATTTAAAAAGTTCCTTAGAAAGAAAAATTCTTTAGAAAAGAAAAGATAGTTCAACTTAGGTATTGAGTTCTTGATCTGTCACTCAAAGGGATGTTAGCAAGGTATTACCAGAGGTACCTGGACCCTTTTTCGACACAAATCTCTTGTGATACAGGATTTCCCTCCCTAGCATGGCCTCCTTCCATCTCCTGCTCTTTTGCTACAACCTGTTTGCAGCTCAGTAATTGGCACAGCTGCAGAGCTGTGCAGAGAAGAGCATGTGCCAGTCTGCTGCCATTCCCTTCTCCTTCTCTCATTTGGGAAAAGTGCAGGTAGCGGCCCCCCAACTCTAAGGGAGCACACAGAAAGATACTGTGAAAGATGAGAACCAGAGATGGGAAAACATCCTGTCCATAGAAAGAGGGGGACTCAAGACTAATGCTATGAATGTTGCTGTAGTATTACCAAGTCACAATATTGGCATCAGCACCTAGAATCAAGAAAGACAATTCCTTGTCTCCTGTCACTACTGCATTGCCCAAACTGCACTGATGTTCCCAAAGCAAGGAGGGATTGCAAGGTACAGAAAAAAGGGTGAGCAGAGAAATTAAATCCACAATGTACCACTGAAAACATGCAGGTCAACACCAAAACACATGGTCAGAGAGGGGAACCAATACACCCTGGATCTGCAGGACATCAATAAATTTCTATGGGCAGAGTAGATCTCATTGCATCAAAAAAATTGGGTCAAATTCCTATAAAAACAACTTCTAAAAGCTCTTTAATCCCATTAAAACAAATCTGAGTAACACCCTATAAAGCACAGAATGCTCAGACATACAATCAAGAAAGCACCATAATTGAGTTTAAATAGATTAGGTAGGTAATACGATCTGGTGAAATCCCTGGTGCTACTTCCATGTATAAAAGTTTCACAGGAGCAGGCACATGATGGAACCAAGAGTCCCAAAGAGGCAGGAGACCTGGAATGGTTTGAATGTGTCTGGCAAAAGGAGCTGCTTGTGTGGATTTGCTTGGGGCGCAGGTCGCAGAGCAGTGTCTGCAGGGCTGTGCTTTTTAGCAGAGTCACTGCACCTTGGAGACTGAGTGCCACTCTGTCCTGGGATACAAGTCATGGCACAAAGGTGCCCGAGTTAGGGGAGATCCAAGCTGGTACATCTGGGGGGCGCAGCTCCACCACCAGGGATCCCACAGCAGCGTGGTGGCGCCGGCATGGCACAGCACCATCCTAGTCAGAGATGTGAGAGCCTGGCACTTTCTGGGCCAAGCAAGCACAGCACTGGGGTGCTGTAGCTGGGCTGCCTCTGCTCCCAGCAGGAGATCAGGTGCTGCTGGCCCAAGCATCCCTGCACTGTGTAAAACCATCTAGTCCCAAACCTAGAGCCTCATTGTGCAAAGTATTTGACAAACAGAGAACAGAAAGATACCTTGCCCCAAGGAGTTTACTGTCTAAATAAAATGGAACTAGTGTAGAGTGCACATTGCTCAGTGTATAAAGCAGTACTTGTCGCTTTTTCTGCCAGCAATGTGCCAGAAGTCAAGCTATTAAATTGCAGTTAGCAGATGGGCTAGGTACTCCCGTTGCTTTTGCAGAGTGCCATGCAGCGACCACGGCTCTTCATCATACACCTGACTCTATCAAAATCCATATTATGGTCCTAAAGAGTGATAGAATATCTCTAAGCTTGGTGAGTTATATGCCCCTCATTAATATACCCTTTATTTTCAGGGAGCTCCCATCTTTTGAAAGGGTGAAGATTACTTGAGGCTTTAATAAATGAACTGCTGCAAAGGAACATGTTGCTTTCCTCCTCCTAAAAAGATGCTATTTATATCAATAATCCCATTGTGAGTGTTACTCCAAACCTCAGAACAGAACAGTGACAAGTTAACCAACCACTTTTGTAATAACATTTACTGCCCTTTATGAAGTTAACAAATCTATTTTTCAAATTTCAGTCATTTAGAATAGAAAGGGAAAAGCCATTTTTTCATATGATAAAATGTAGCTGCTGCTGGAATCAAAGAGTCAACCACATTTTTTTCATTAATTTGATTATTCTGAAATGATTGATAAGATTAATTAAAACTGGTTTGATTCAGAGATCTTCAGAGGACCCATCTACAGAACTCTTGCAATTTCCACTTGAATAAAAATGGAACAGCATCTACAGGGAGACAGATATACCCAGCATGCCTCTTTTCCACTCTAACTGTATGATAGTTATTATGCCTATTATTCTCCTTGTGAAGCCTCAGTCCATCAGGAATATTTTGAGACTCTTTTTAGTGGGATGTAGAAGAAAAAAATACAAATCTATGAGAGAAAAGAAGAAAGAAGAAAAAGAAGGAAAGGAAGGGAAGGAAGGGAAGGAAAGGAAGGAAAGGAAGAGAAGGGAAGGAAGGGAAGGGAGGAAGGGAGGAAGGAGAGGAAGGGGAGGAAGGGAGGAAGGGAGGAAGGAAAAGAAAGGAAGAAAAAAATTTATAAAAGAGGAGAGAACAAGGAGAGAAAAACCTTAGAGCTTAAGTGTAATTTCAACCAATTAAAAAACTTCAGCTATTCTACATTGAACCTTTAGGGGATTAGATAATTTCACCTCCCAGAACAAAATGCCTTAAAGACTTCCTTTAAAGCTGTGAATAAGCAGTAGTTTTTCACCCCTTCCCTCCCCTTTCCTTGTCTGTGATATAGAGTTAAGGGCACCTAATAAATCAATAGTATTTGCATAAATAAAAACAAGCTTGTATCACCAGATCAAGGCTAAGGTCTTCAATATTATTCACATAAAATACTGAGATTAGGGAGAGCTTAATCCAGTTTCTGGATCCACAGATGTTCTTCTTGATTGTGTCTATGAAAACCTCTAAGAAGGCATTTATTTTCTTGTTTCATAATGTGCTGTTGACTAGTCTTCAGTCTAGCTGTCCTGCTTCTATAAATAAAACACCCTGTGAAAGTGCATGGGTGAGCCAGAGTTCCCACTCTCTTCCTTACTTTTTTTTTTTTGTATCAATGTTCTCCCTGAGAAGATACTTTTGTAACATCTCATTAGAATCACACTATTTGAACTAGTTTCAGTAACCATCAAGAAAACATAATCGAACACATTGCTGTGTCTTATTGCTGTTATGATAGGTAAGGACATGATCCAACCAAATTTCAGATATTTGTCTAATTAAAAACCACGAGACATTCAGCACACTGCTATTCAGTAAATAGGCTTCAGAGGCCTTTGATATTAAACATGCGTGTAGGTGTTTTGCTAAATTTGGTCTCACAAAGAACAATATACTTAATTGGTATCACAGGGGGAAAGTGACTGTTTAAAGAAGTAAAAAGAAATGTAGGAAACTTCAGGAGACTAAAGAAACACTATTGATTAAATAAAACAGTTCTTACTGTATCTTATGCTGATGGTGCCAGCCATGAAATATTGCAAGGCAGTGAAAACCTCTTCCTCATCCCAAATCAATGAGCAGTTTTGGTGTTTGCTTTATTTGGCCCAGATTTTTTTTTTTTCCCACAGATTTTTTCTCAGCTGTTCATTTGATTAGAATAATGCACAAGCATAACAGATGTACTTTATGCCACCACAACATTATGGTTTAGTCAGAGTGCACATTAAATCTATCTTTTCAATACTGTGCAATGATTTCCATATCTGCATGAGTCTACCTTTAGTAAGCTCATGCACAATGTAGGCCAACATTTGCATGTGAAAAGTCATCAAAAATCAGGAGGAAAAATGCCTACCTCAGTAATTTTTAAATAACTCAGGCCATTAATTGGTAACCTTTGTTTCTCCTACTTGCACAGGCATAAATTAGTTTTATGGATTAAGTATATTTGAACTTTTAAAAATGCTTTTATAGCTTAGAAAGCAAAATACTGTATTTACCATTACACTTCAAAAACAGTGGATAGGTGTGTATGTGTCTGGGAACTGAACTCTAATATCTTGATACAAATTCTTACTGGAAAAATAAAAAAAAAATGGTTAATAACTGCAAAAACAGTCCAAATGTTCATGGAAGAAAATGTTGCAATTAGTAAAATCAGTTTTCACAATAGAAGATTCAGCATGTTATTTGTTTATAAAGGAACACTTTAGGAAAGCAGCAGCCATCAGCCACCAGTTAAAACAGACAATATGAGAAACCTTTGGTGTTATGATAAAGTTGTGACTTCCTTGAGTACCATGGATTTCATTACCAGTTTGATGTCCTGACTTATGGAACCCCACCATAATATTTTAAGCTGGAGTAATCACAGGTAATTTTTCACTTTCCTGATGGGTGTGGTGTTAACAGATGCAAAAGCACTTGAGACACTTGGGCACAGCATGGGACGCTGTGGCCCTTGGGACTTAGAACCAGGTCTGACCTGTGGGGGAGTGTTGTTCTGGTGGGGATGGACATGTGTGCTGCATGGCTGAGGTTTTGCAGGAGCAAGTTGTGGTTTAAAGCAAATTTTGACTTTTGGTTTCCAAAAGTGACCAGAAGGGAAGAGGTGGATTCTCAGTGCTGGTTACTCAGCACTTAAAAGTTTCATATGGTACAATGCAGTCCTGTGCCACAGGGCTCTGCTGGCCTTGGGAACACCTCCAGAGAGTGTTATCATTCACACAGGACTGGTATGAAATAAATAATGTCACAGCAGCAAGGGGTCAGATATAGATCTCATGAGAGCTGCTGCTAGTACCTGATACAGAATCATCTAGAGGAAGCTCTCATACTGCTGAAGAGAGGCTTTCCTGAACTCCCAACCCCTTACCTGAGTCATGCAATCGAAAACCAACCAGCCAACAAACTCTGTGGTCGCCTTTGCTTGCCTTGTGCTCTACAGCCATTTCCAGCTTGACTTGTCAACCATGATAAGAAAAGGTGTTAAAAGAACAAACCATGAAATGAGTGTTTTGCATAATTGCATGACTCCAGGAGATGGAGCCTAAATAATACCATTTCTGGATGTATCTGTACTGACTCCTGCTTGTCTCACTATGCTTGGTTTAAAACTGCCAGTATCTCTGTTACTGCACTCTCTTCTACCAGGGGAGGCCAAAGATATATTTTTTTACAACTCTGAACATTTAGACATCTTCCCAGATCAAGCAGCACCATGTGGTCAGAACTGGAAGTATTTCCCAACCTGACTGCCTTGCAGAGTAGTTTTACAGGCACATTTTAATTTCCCCAGTATGGATCTCCTGCCTGAATGGGTGCTCAACAAATTTCAGAGGACACCTAAATATCTACTTCTGCTCCAGACTGAAGAGAAATCAGATGGAGAAACTTCTCAGTGGTGTAAATATTATGGAAACCTGGGGGCTAATAATTGTCCCTTGGCAAACCCTTTCAAGTCTTCAGTGGTGGGTCCCACCATAGAGGACAAAGGTCTCCTGCTTCATTTAACCAGAGCATGTTTCAGTACTCTTTCAACTTGAGTACTTTGGCTCCAGCTGCTAAAGTGAGGAACCAGGATCTGTCCTGCTCCCTCACTGTAACACGGTTGCTTGAGCTTGTAATTTTTTACCAGTTTTGTAAAGGCTCTGGATCACAGGTCACCTCTCCACAGATGCTGTGAAATGTGTAACATAACAGCTTCTCCAAGGGCTTTTATGCCATTAGCCCATGCTTTGGGAGCAAAGTTAAATGGAGCTAAAGGAAATAGTGATATAAGTATATGCCTTCACTTACCTAAGCTTTTTCCTCTATTCTTGAGCATTCATCTGAGTCCTTTTAGGTTTTCAGGATCTTGCCTTTCCCCTTGCATATAGACTTGCATTGATTTCCCTTAAGCACCTGGCATCCCTTCTTATTCCTGCAGCCACTGAGGTAACAGAGCAATTCTGCTGCCCAATAAATGAGATGACAAAATACCTTGAGACCTTTTCCTTATTAATCACCAGATTTCTTTGTCAGATAACCAGTTACTCAGTTACCAGCTCATGAGAGCAGGTGATTTTTCTGGTTGGCAGCCAGCTCCTCACCTCTGACTAATTTTGGGTGAAGAGATAATAGAGGCTCAACAACTTTCTGTTGTTACCTCTGTCTTCATCATGTGAAATCCCAGTCCAAGGAGGAGGTACAAAGGGTATCTAATCAACCCATTCCTAGTGGATAGTTTGATTTTAAAAAAATCCACATTTCTTCAATCTATATGAAAAAATTCACCCTATCAAACAGGAAAATATTATTTTTAGAGTGAGGGATTCTTCCAGCTGTTGTAGAGATCCAATTCATACACCACCAGGACAACTAGTTTATTCAGATGAACATTTTTACCTGTTTGGACATGTTTGTGCCTTGATGCAGCAAAAGGCTGACAGAGCTTTTCATCAGTCAGACTGAATCAATCCATCAATCAAATATTGGTGCATGGCTAGCAAGTGAAGTCTATCCTTAGTCTATCAGTCTTTCATTCCTTCCTATCTTCAAAGTCACCCACTCCTAAGACCAATTAATGCAGAAGCTGACAGTGGTACTCTTGCTTTGATTTCTTTGTGACAGAGTATCCAAAAGTATTTCCTGGCTTGTTCTAGCACTTACTTTCCTTTGCTTAGTGGTTCAGCAACAAACATGCACACTATTGCTAATTAATATGTTTGAAATACTATCCTGGCCCACAGCACTGAAAAAAAATCTCAGAAGTCTTTGACTGCAGTAGCTATTAATCAGCCCTAAGCCTTTGCATTTGTCCTAATTCAAAGCATTTGTTTCACAACATATTTTCTGCATACCACACCACTGTTGATCAACGTAGGTTTCAAAATCCTTGTTTATTTTATTTTACAGCATGTCAGTCTGGGAAGTTAGACAAAAAAGAAAAAAGAAGAAAAAAAAGGCTGTTTATTTGTCTCATGCTGGGGAATTTCAGACTCCAGCAGGGTTCAATAGAGTGTGTGTCACCATCACAGAGCATGCTAAGGAGGCACACTGAGTGGGAGCTGGTGATGAGAGAGAAGGAGCTGAAGAAGTCTGTGTTTGGCAGCGGAGAGGACATAAAGGAAAACAAACAAGAGTCTTTGCAGAGAAGCCTCTTTCATGCTGTACAACAGATGGGTGTTTTTATTGGCCTGCATTGTCCATCCTGCTGCATAAAGGGAAGTAGCCTCTTGCCACAAAACTCAACCCTACCATGCACAGAAGGTGTCAGTTCCACAGAAGCTCTGCCATGTGGCCTCTGAAGACCTCACGAAAGAGAGGCCTCAGGAAGATCTCTAAACGGATATGCTGCTTGGGATATGGGGATAAGCACTGTAATAAGCTGTTCTCTTTCAGCTCTGTAGTAATTCTCTTAAAAAAAAGGAATAAAACAACCATAATACAGGTATGCCCACCCCAGGACTCCTGACATGTTAAGGGTGGATCTGGGAAGCATCTCTCTAAAATTTTGCACCCAGAGTAGAGGGAAATTTGAGATGCTTTCTTTGCCTCTGATCTCTCCCACACATATTGACTCTCTGGACAGAGGGTAAAACATTGCTGTGAGCAATTACTTATCCCTTCCTTTTCTACAATACTTCTCCATAAGGATAATGTTTGCCCCTGTAATTAATTGGATTTATTAAGATAGCAGGTATCTTTATGGTATACTGACATGTTCCACAGGGTCTGCTAACTCTTAACACTCATTGTACAATAGCTCTGTCAAAATCATACAGTAATACCTGCCAAAAGAGAGCACATTTTTAAGGAAAAAGTACCTACCTATTTCCAAGAAAGTGTAACTGTGAGAGAAACACAACTGCAATTGAAGCTGCAGCTGAGGTTGCTGTGCCCGTTTTTTGAAGGAGATTCATGGAGAAGATAGAAAAAAAAAGTCATAAATTCACTTGAATAAAAACTAGAAGCTGCAAAAACCCATATGCTAAATAGGTAACAGATTAAATGAATGAATAATAAAACATACACCCCAAACCCAAACCAACTTAAAAAAAAAAACAAACCCACCACTAAACTCCCTCACGAAAAAGAAAGGAAAAAGCTTAAATCCAACTCCAGTCTTGCCCACTGTGTCTTTGCAGTTTCTATGTTTGGCTTGCTATGACTCACTGCCCAGCAGCCAAACCTGCCTGATGTTTTGGGAAAGCCTTCCCACCACCTCTGAGGCAGCTGCTCCCATCTGTCACACGGGTCTCCTGCTCCTCAGAGCAACATCAGCATCTCACTGTGGAAAGGACCCCTTCCCCCACCCACCCAGAGCTCGTCTGACCTATTCTTACAGGAATATGTAACTTAGCACAGATAAATCCCCTTCACAGCAATGCAATATTGCCAGCCTTCTAAGCAGTGCTTTCGCCTCACCTTGGCTATGCAAAATTTTTCTGACTTAAATGGCAGGAGATGTTACTTATTTGGCTGATTTCTCCTGCTCCCCTCCTGTGGGAGCATTCAAGGACAGAGTACTTATTGGAGGCAGGGACAAAACAGCCTTATCTATAGCACATCACTGCTTAAAAGCAAATATTGTTTCTAGCTCCTGATTCCCTTTTTCCCTAAGGTAAGTTTAACTCTCATTTAGTTTAGGCATTTAGTTTGCCTTTGCTTTGTTCCATCCCTGAAGTGCCTAAAAGCAAAACATAATGCTGTGTCCCTATTCCCTCTTGGTCTGGAAAGATTTCTGCATTTTTATCCAAAAACAAAAGCAGAAGCAAAAAACTGGGTGGTTTTTGTTTTGGTTTGGGTTTTTAATAGGATTTGTGATTTCTTGCTGTGGTACTGGAAGACTCAGACTAACGGGGACACTAACAGGGGTATCATAACAAGGAAAAATGAACTTTCTGAGGCTCAAGGTACACTTGTAATGCCACTGTTTTTAATCTTGATGCCTTTTTTTTTCCCTACAGAAATGTCCAGCTGGAGTTTGAATACAGCTTACACTTCTACTCAGGCAGCTGATTCAGAGACATTTTCATCTTAAACCTTTTCAGGTTCCTTGCAGGAGAAAGAAGTATTTTATGCCTCTGTATCCACTGTCATTATGCTACAATTCCAGAGCCATGCTTTGGAAAAGCCTACCATTCAAATAGGATATAATAGGATATTAGATTCTCATTTTTGATAAGCACAGTTGAAAGAAGTGGGAGGAGAGGTATGAATGGGAAAAGAAAGTGAGGAGGAAAAAAAAAAAGTATGAGCTTGTGTTTCCCAATGATAAAGGTATAAAATTGTTAGGTTTTAAGGAGATCATCGGGGACAAAGAAGGAGGGAGAATAAGGGTAAGTGAGATGTATAGTTTTTTGGGGGTTTTTTTTGTTCATCTTTAGTACTGTTACTCAATGTATAGATGCCATGTATTTACCCACATCTAGAATTAACACATGACCATAGTAACAATCAGTACTTAATTCTTACAGAACATTTTTCACCATAGCAGCAGATCAGACTACAAAATGCAAAATTTGGCAAACAAGTCTCTTCTCCTAGTTATAGAAAAGGGATTTTTTTTTTTTTTGGTGAGGCAGCAAATGTAGTCCAGATTTCCTAATTTTCCAGGTCAATATGTGTACCTTAAAACCATTAAGCACTACAAAAATCAATGAACCACATGTTGTAATATGACAGCGGGAGTCTCTTACAGCTTGTCCTTGAAAGATGTTTGTATTGACAGCAAACAGCCCAAAAGACAAAGCCTGCACCATGACAATTCCACAAAATCACTTAAAAACCCAAAAAGAGTAACAATCCTCAGGGCTTCAAACCATCCAAATCAGGGAATTGAAATCCCTATAAAATGTCTAACCCCGGAGGCTTTTTACTGTAGAATTATCACTGGTAAATATATAGATTATTTAATTAATCAACTTGGTTTTAAGTTGTCTGCTCTTTTATTTTCCTTCTGTGCCACACTTTGGTGGTTTGAGCCCCCTGGCACCTCCAGAAATTGCTGAGAGGCGTCTGGTAGAAAGGATCAGAAGTTCACAGGCACAGGTGGATGTGGTCTAAGGGACCTCATCCTGATGTCTCAGTCCCATTTCCACTCAACACTTGCCCCTCGGATGCAGTCTTAAGTTCAAAGGCGCACCCAAAGTGGCACCCCAATGGTACAGCCTTGCTGGCTTTGCTTTTAATGAGATCAGGGTTTCACTAGGCTCTGGAGTCTGTGATTCAAATGCTCTCTCCACTGTTCAGTTAATGGGATCAGAGTAGCTCCATCTGTAATGTGCGGGTTGTCTCCTGGGTAATCTGCCTCAAGGAGATGAATTGAGAAGCTTACACCTTTAAATATGATGCAGTCAAGGAGAATTATAATTATTGCATGTATTAACACTGTGTACAAGGCCCAAATTACATGGTACAGAAAATATGAAATAAAATGGAATATTGCAATAGTCAATAGTCAGGGGAAAAAACCCTCATTTATTGAGCATTATCTATGCTGTTGGAAAACTTTGCTGTGGAGAAAAGAAACAGAAGAGCCATTCTCCCTGAAACTACTGGAAGTCCTCTAGGGCCGTGAGGCAGATCATCATACTTAGCTTGTATGTGGGAGTTGGAAAGAGCTCCATCAGCTTATCCTGTCATTTCTTCTTCCTCGGGATCAGTCTTTTTCCTCACTTTAAGATCAGAGAGCAACTTTTGCCTCTTTTGCTGTCCAGCCTGGTTCATTCATTTAAGCACAGTTTAGATAAAATAGTTGTTTTCTCAGAGGAATTGTTTCCAAAAGGCATCCAAGCCTTCTCTGTATTGGTAGAGAAAGGAAGAGGCTGAGTGAATTTGGAAAGTCATCTTTGAAGCTGACTATAGGACCTGTTTATTTTTCTCTTACTGGGAAGTATGCATACAAATCCCTAAGCTTTGAAAAACTTAGCCCAAAGGCTTGACTTGTCAGTCTTAGCCTAAAGGAATGTAGGTGTCATTGGTTACAGATAAAGTTGTTGGCATTTAGCTATCAAACTACTTGATTTGCATGTACAAAGATTATTTCAACCTATAAATATTGGATCTCCTGGTGTTGACCAAATTGAATACTGAGCACAAAACCTCTCACACAAAATCAGGCTCTGATACCTCAAAGCCTTCAGGAAACTAAGCATTTGCCCACTTAAAGTTGAATTCAAAAACACTGGAAGCCGAAGAGAAATATATTTTAAAGTACGAGTCTTAGTCCTATTTATTTGGCCCAATAAATGCTGTTTTCTGACTGATTTTAACTGCTTCTTTTACAATTAAGGTGTCTAAATTCAGCACCACATAAGAGACTGAGTCCTCATCAAAGAGGTTTTCTTCCCATTATAAGCAGTTTAAAAATCATTGTAATTTCCATGGTAACAAAACTCCTACTATCCATATACTTCCCAGCTAATTCATTCTTCTATATGAATGAAAAGATAGCGATAGGAACTTGTATTTCACCTCTTCAGAAATCTGCTCCAAAGAACACAAACAGCATGCTGTATTGCAGGTATGAGTAAGACACTTTCATTGCTTTTCTTGAGGGCTTCCTTCTTTCTGCATCAAATGGGTTTTTTTTTAACCCGCCTCTTACCTCATACCACACAAATGCCCAAGTCACAACAATAAGCACCTGAAATTACCTAAACCCTTTCCAGTTATTCTAGTTTCAAGTATTTTACTGAGGATCACAAACAAGCACATGAGGCACCAGCTTCAGAAAAGACTTGTGTTTGCAGTGGACCTGAGTATGCTGTGCAGTTTCATTGATGTCACGGGGACAAGAGTGGAATAAATCAAGTGTGGATGAACGTTTCAGCAGTAATGCATCTGTTGTTGAAAGTTACAGACCCCGTGTTTGTGAGAAGAGAAAAGAGAGTCTCACAACTGCACCTTCAGACACAGATCTGTACAAAATTTTAAAAGCCTGCAGAGGAGGTGGCATGCTGAGTTAAAGAACTTGATATGGAGGTAATTAGATAGCAGACAAGATGCAAAAGAGAGAAAATAGAGGAATAAGAGCTTTTGAGAAAGCTAAATGATTGCTCAACTCTCTCCTCCCCTTACCATTCCTGACCTCCCTTAAGTTAAGGCAGGCACGATGAAAGATGTACACACTTTCTTCTCCTAATAATTTCCTCAGTAATCAAGGAGTGGAAGTTGTTAAGTGTAGTATGATCGGTTGGAAGAGATTTGCTCCAGCATTTGGCTCCCGTGCCAAGAATATAAAACTGTCTAATAGGAAGTCTTCCACACATGAGCAGGGAGTAGGGCTGAAGTAGCAATCAGCAGCTGATCAAGGCTATCTGAGCACACAGACCAGCTGAACAAGCAGGAATTTCAGCAAGTGGTTGCTGAGCTGTTTTAGACTAGCCCGTGCATCTGATCCCGCCGGCCCTGATAGCAGCTCCACTCCTCGGGCAAAATCCTGCAGCTACTTGCAGGGCTATACAAGGACCACAATGCAAGTAGGTTGGGAGGTAGAATAAACAAGAGAGTGTCACCAGAAAAAAGGGTGACATTTTGGTAAGGCCTGTACTCTAGGAAATGGAATGGTTACTTGGTGGGATAGAGAGCTATGGAAATGTGATCTCTCTTGCTCATTCTGCCATGTTCTTCTACCTCCCACCACGAGTAAGAAACATGTGGGTGGATAAGTGGATCCTCTGGATTGGTTTAATGCCAGCAATGAGAACATTTGTGAAGCAAAGCCAAGCATGCTGGCAAACATCCATCGATCATTCTTTCCTTCATTAAAGTCCTCTCACCTTGTGAGAAGAAATTGATTACGCTACCATAGACACGCTTCCTCCAGGACTTCAAAGCCTGCAGAGGTGGAAGCTGGATTTGGGCCATAGTGCCTGGAGCCTTCAAGAGTTAATTAAACATAATAGTAACCTATATATTTACAGGTCCCTTTTTGATGACAGTAACAGAATAGAGGTTAACCCCACTTTTCAGGTTCTCCCTCAGGATTTGTTTGAACTTTGCTCTTCTTGCACCTCTCCATCAGGCATGAACTGAGCTCTGCAAGTCAGAGAGAAATGAGTGCTGAATCTCCAGCTGCAGACATGGACCACAGGGGTGGAAAGACTGAGTGATTTGCCAGAGGTTATATGTGAAAACTGTGGCAAGGTGCAGTTGCATTATTTCATCCTCCTTTTTTCTCACAAATTCCCTGCCACCCTCCCTCTTCTGTGATGAATCATGAGAATACCAATACATAACTAACTATAAATGACATGTAGGCACTGGCTGAAATTCTGCAAAGCACCTTACTGCTGCTGAGGTGGCAAAGAATGAGGAACAGAAATCCTCCAGATTTACTAGTCCTAAATGCAAACAGCATTTATTTAAGCTTCCACATAAAGATCAACTAAGCAGCTTTAAAAACATCACTAAAACCTTCAAGCTGCATAACACTGATGAAAAATTGACTCAGAATCAACATGCTGCACTGTGCTTACTAGCCCTGACAAGGTGGATAAAAATAGTAAGGAGACAATGGTGACGTCAATCAAAGACTGGGTGAGCCAAAGAGTTTTGCAAATACTCCCACGTGGAATGAGTCAGAGATGGAGTAGAGAGTTTGAGAAACACAAGGCAAGCAAAATCTCTTTAAAAGAAGTTTCACTGTGCGCTCAGAAGCCGTAGACAATTTAAATTTAAAGCAACAGGGAAATGTTGAAAAGAGGGGGAAAAAAAGAGTCCTGAAGGTGTCCACCGGCATGGTGAGAGGTTCTTTTACGATTTTTTCCCTGAAAGCTTTCCAAATAAAATGCTAGATGTGATAAATAAACCCAGATCTTTAGGCAGGATAAATTTCTCAGCTGACATTTGGCAACAAGAAGCCTGATTCCTATGCCTTCATGTGAGCATGTGATAGGCACCCTGCAGGATCTGGTACAGAGTATTGATGCCTCATATCAGTAGACAGGGACAAGGACAAGTTTGGCATCTGATGGACAGACCATGATGTGACACTATACGGTAGTTTAGGGAAGGAAGTAAAAAAAGCATATTGCAGCCAACTGGAAATTATGAGAGAATTTTGGGGGGTAGATGGTCATTAAGTTATTTGAATGTTTTCCTAAAACAATTAAAAATAATTTTAAAAAAAGGATAAAAGTAAAATTAAAAAGCCCAAAAGTGAGTATTATATCTCTCTAAACATGCCAAGCAACAAAAATGTCTCTAGATTTATAGAAGATGACATTTTTACATGTAGTAATCTAAGGTCTCATGTACAAGCAAATTTCAAATTTACAATACAAATTTATGTTTACTTTGGAGAAATATAAATATAAAACAATCAAGTCTTCTAAAATCTCTAGTTCAGAAAATCCACCAAAAAGGTATTTTTGGCAACATCTGGAGACCTTGACCATTATAAAAATACTCAGCTTCTTGACAACATAAATAAAGATCTCTTGGATTAAAGGTGTCAGGAGTGATGTTTCCTTTTTAAGCTCATTACATCCATGAGTTTGATTATCTTGATCCACAGGGCATAAAGACCCTGCATTTACATGCACAGTAATCAAAGCAAGTATTTTCTAATCTTCATTAGGCCTGGGACCAAGCTTCTTAGCAACTCCATGCAAATATCTTTCTTTTTTTCCCATCAGGAGAGGTGCACGATGCCAGCTCATGTCACAATAAACATCTTTCCTAAGGTGAGGAAAGAGGTTTCTTTCAAAAAGATTTTATCCACTCTGATTTTTTTCCCCAAGTCAGGCCTTTTCCCCACAGACACTTTTTTAGCAAATGGTTTTACAACATTTGAAGTCTGCATAATGCAAAATTTACACCATTTTGTTGTGAAAAAAGATCCCCACCAATGAGCATTATCTTTTCTATTTCAGAATTGATTCTTCTTTGTAAAAGGCTCCCGGTCTTTTCTTTGTGACCACTTGTGGATTTAGGTCTGAAGCTGGGAAACAGAACACCTCTAAGGGAACAGCTAAGAGATGACTTCTGCCTTTTTTTTTTTTTTCTGCTACATATTCTTCATCTTTTACTTATATTTCTTTGATGTTTCAGTCTTTTGCAGCTGTTGAGCAAGAAAGATTAAAACCATTATTGCTTTATTAAAAATTCAGTGTTCTTTGCCACTCCTTTCCTGTTTTTTGACTAAAAAGCCAGCCAAAACTAAGATACTATCTGTGGGTAGGAAGCATCTGAACCGAAAATGCCATGGTCTCTAGTGGTTACGAGGAAAACCAAATATTTTGGTATACACACAGCCTAATTATTAGCTCTTTTAAAGACAGCAAGTACTCACTTGCAGTGGAAGACCCATCCTAACATTATATATGTAGTCATACACCAATTCTTGAGAATCCTTAATATGGCAGAACAATGAAGAATTCAAATAAATAATGAAAAATACTCATCATATTTTTCCTTTTTTACTTCTGGAATGAATGTAAAACAATGTTTAACTTTTTTTATGCTAAGTTTTAGCCGCATGAAATGATTTAATCCTTCCTCTACCAAAATCATAAAGTGCTGGGAAATCATAACTGCTATTGTATTATGTTTTTGGAAGAAGAGCTAAGTACCAAACCATAGTTTAAGGAAAGATATATAGGCCTCATTAACTGATCATGTCAGAACAACTTTATTGCTTCTCGTTGTAGGCTTTTAGCATACCTGAAGGCTTTGGTTGAAGGTGGCAGCTTCATTTTGGCCTGGGGATAACCTCTGAAAGATGCAGCAACCTCACAGCAGAATAATGGCTTATCTGCACTGCTAATTTAAATACCACAAGACTGTGACATGTCAGTGTAATGCTATGGTGGAGATACCTGGGGAGTTACACGTGCCCCACTTAATAACGCGACTCGTTAGTCAACAGAGCCTTTGCTGGTGGGAATTGTCTGCATGGGCCTTAATGGAAAAAGTCTTACTTCTTATCTAACTACGGAAAAGAGAGAGATTGTTTTATTCAGTAAGACTGATACCATGATTTAAATGGTGACTGCTGAAGGATTTCTGGGTGAAATCTGACCGACAACTACCATGAAACTCAATGTTTAAGCAAAAATGATTGCCATATTTTATAGCTTTAACATGCAAGGATACTGGCTATATCTGACTGGTTTCTTTTGACAAATCGAAAGTTTACTATTCGGAATAGTAACAGTGTTGTAAACTGTCATCAGGATAAGGGCCTTAGGTACTGCAATGTAAATGTCTGCATATAATCTGACTAATGCATGTATGTTGTAAGCAATTACTATAGTTTGTCCTCTTACAGGGCTTTCTGAAACTTTACAGAGAAATGAAGAATACCTTTAATTTATACTGTATTAAATTATACTTGTATTAATTATTAAATAAAGATTATTACTAAAACTTAATGAAAGAAACTATCATTATTGTATCTGCCACAAATAAAAAAAAAATCTACCTATTGCATTGTAAAGATGATGCCATCATCTTTAAACCCTAATTAGTTTATAGACCCCCAATTCTAAGGGAGTGCCAGAAATTTCCATCATATACTCTCACATATATGTGAGGTTTCTGATGAAGTTGAAAGGTATGTGCTGTGTATTAATTTGAATGCTTCTGCCTTTACTTCACTCATGTAATATCTTCCTCTTTCCAATCTGTTGCAGAAAAAGCATCTGACCATGTTGGGCAGGAGACGCATCCGTTGGGCTGTCCACAGAGGAGGTCGGAGCTCATGGAGATCCCTGTGCAGAGAGCGAAATCAAGCCACGTGCTGAAACCTGCTGGCCTCTACTGCTAAACTCTACAGTAGCTTTTTCTTCTAGAGGACAGGAGGGGGTTTTTTAGGTGGATATGCCTGCAAAGCTGTGCATCACTGCCCACAAAACTGGCACGGACACAGCACCAGCAAGTGCTGTCTGAGGGGCCCCCACCAGACTACGGGAGAAATTCACTGATCTCATCTTCATTGATCTGTCTGTCTGACAGTTACTTCTTCTCCTACTTTGCACAGGCCCTGGGGAATTCACTCTTACCAAAAAAATTCAAAAATGTACATGTAGGACATTCAGCTTTACAATTTTGATGTATTCATAAAGTCATACAAATACTTTACGAGTATGTGAGGTACTAGTCAGAGAGACAGCTTCAGTTCAAATAGCAAACATACATATCTGGGTAGACAGATGAACTATGCTGGGGTGAGAAGTATAATCATGCTTTTAATATTCATGAACAGTATATGGCAATACAGGTCTTTAGGGACAGGACAATACAGAGCCAGATACGTTCAGAACAGTTGGATGTCACTGGACAAACACATCATGTGATCCCAGAAGCAATGTTTCTTAGGACATTATTTTCTTATAGGGACAACATCCTTGATCTTGAATGACTGTAGGTTTTAAGCGAATAGTATGTCAGTACTTTCCACTGAAATAATTTGACATGACAACTTTAAAATACACAAAACATATTTTGCTGAATAAGAAATGCATTAACTACTGGAGCCCAGAAAGAAATACCTCATAAATAAATATCTGGTAGCATCTTATGTAGATTAAAAATACACAGACACTTATGCACATGTATATGTAATAGTAGACACAACAGCATATAGAAAAAAAAATATATAAACATATGCATATGCATATTTACATAAGATTCCTACACATCATTGACAAGAACAAACTATTCAGAAGGTAGCAGGTTTACTTATAGCAAAAAGAGACATTTTATCATTACATTTTACTTGCTCTTGTTTTACTGCCTTGTCTGTCTCCTCGAAATGTTCCTCTGTATATTGGTAAAAACCAATCTCACATTTCTTAGCTTCTGACTGGAAAATCTAGCAACTAACCTGTTTGAAAACATGCACAATCTGATCTTGTAAGTCATCGTAGTGGGAACTGCAGGTGCTGAGCAAATGAAGAGCTAGTGTAAAGAAGCCTAAATAGAGGTATCTCTGTCTTTAGGTTCTGATATGGTAACTGACACCTGGCTATCAGATCTTGGACATCTGTTTGACAGTTTTGACTTGTAATTATTATGATGAATCCTTAAACAAACAGATCATAGTAGACAGTGGAAAGTACACTAGGATAAAGTAGAATCTGGTCTGTTGCTAGGGCTGATGTGTGTAGGAGGAACCAACAAATGCTCTTTCTTTTTTTAAAATAAAGCAACAATTTTTTCTGCTCTTCTACCTACTGAAAGGATACAGTACAATGCGTTTGGCACTGTCAATTTAAACCCTGAATTATTTGGTAGAATTACAACCTCAAAGCAAAAGATGCTATTATTGCTTTGACTATGATGTATTTACTGTGGCACATACTTGCAAAATGAAGAGCCTAAAGTAATACTCCTAACACCCTGTTCAGACACTCAGACATAAGCAGACTGAAATCAAAGCACCCATTGCTCTCCTTTAATTCAGCAGGATTTGTGAGAGCAGGACATGTGAAGAATATAAGGCTGTTTTTCTTTGATTCCTTAATAAACAGACTTAGGTTCCTAACTGGAAAGCTGTAACTTATGTGCATAGCAAGGGGGTTAAGGTGGCACAGGGTTAAGGTGGGAAGGCATCAGAAGTCTCTTTGGTCTGTTTCAACCTTCTGAAATTTGATGCCATTCACCAGAGGTCTCCTAAGTGTAAAAGTTTGTCTCCTCTTGTTATATTGCCACCTGCTCAGGGAAACGCTAATCCATTAAGGTCAAGCAGTTCTGAGAAGGTGCTGCAGTGCCTGGGGCAGCCTCTTGAGTTTCACTTCTAGCAGCTGCAGGAAGATGAAGTCGGGATGGTCCTCGTTACTGAAATTAGACAGATCAGGAAGTAAACAGAGTTTGCCTTTCATCTGATATGGCTTTGAGATGGGAAAGGTTGAGGAGGGGGGCAGAGCAGAGGGTGAATTCCTCTTCTAATTACTTTATGGGTCAGTTCTCCAGACTTTGTGTCAATGTCAGACATGCATAATCTTTTTTATTTTTAAATGAGAGAAAAGGGGGAAAAAAATCTCATGAGCTACTGAAGATTTTAGGGTTTACTATTGTTTAGTTCTCAATACCATGACTTTCATGGGGATTATTTTATTTTCCTTTGGGAATGAGCAGCCAACAGATCTAAGACAGGTTAAGAGCCATGCTGTCTGCATAAACTACTTGCCCCTTTACACAGTGAAACCTTTGCCTTTTGCTTGGCTTCTTTTCTCTGAAGTGGATTTGAGGATTACGAAAGGCACTGGACTGACAGTACAGGCTGGAGCCCTCTTTTTTTCACACCTGAACTGCTGGGATAGCAGCCCTGTGAGACCATCTCCTCCCCACAGATCTGAAGGGACAGACACCAACAGTAGAAAAGTCAGATGCCACCTCCCTAGCAAAGGCTTCCCACTCTTCTCCTCTTTTTGCAGCCTGTGCCAAAGACCACCCTGCACAAACCACAGCCCCTCTGGGTGCGCATCATCACCTTGTTGAGCTCCCTGATTTGCAGATGGTGACTTTGAAAAGGAGAGCAAAAAAACCTGAATGATGGAAGATCATCGGGGAGCACTGCCTCGTGGGCTCAGCATGAGCTATAATGCATAGCAGCAGTTCAGATGTGCTCTAGCAAATGAATGAACCAGATTCAATCTTGTTTTGTCTCACTGAGAGCCAGTATTGCCTGGGATCAGCTGGGGCAAAAGCAGACTTTTCAACACCTTTTTTGGGTAATGTAGGCTGTGATTATATGAATTCCATAGGCACAGGCAGCCTTATTGCTTCAGTCCCCACTTCTCACACACCCACTTGGAGTCCTATTTTCACAGGGTTTTTAAGAGCTGCTTTAGAGAGCTGTGATAATCCAGGGGATTAGTGAGAGCCAGAGGGGAGCCAGACACATGATGCCCCACAACTGAAACATGCAGATGCTTTGCTTTGATGTGATAAGGTGCAGTGAAGCCTTTTAAAACCAAGGTCAGGGAGTGTTTTGTGGAACACTGCAGCATCCTAACTCTACTAGGGCCTTCAGAAGATGCTGTGAAGACAGCTGGTCAACTACTTGATTCAATTAATTTTTCCCCTTGATTCTGCTCAGCCAAAGCTCTCTCATTTACCTTTTCCCACACTTCTGCTCTCCTAGTTTATGGGGCAGTGGTGGTGAGCAAGCAAACTGTATTTTTCATTTGGTATCCCCAATGAGATGGAAAGACACACTCCTCCAGAATCACTTCTGCCTCTGTGACACATAGCCAGAAGGAGCCTTTTGACTGGATGAATATAGGCATGTTCTACAGTTCTCTTTCTTCTTCTGACTTGTCACAGGTGTTTCTCCTAGAGCCAATGGTTTACTTTGAAACTTTTCTCTCTTCTTCTAAACTAGGCAAGATACTCAAGTGCCTGAGTTTCCCTCTGTAAATTCTCAGAGTGTTTCTCTGAGAGAAATGCATGTAGCAACATTTCTTTCTGCATAATTGTTTCTCAAAGTATATGCATAAAATCTCCAATGAGCATGCAGATGCAAAGAAGTACACACTTAATCATATATCTGTATGTCCTTATACATATATGTACAACTACCTGGGGAACCAGGACATTCACTTGGCAATTGTCTTTCATGCTAGAAATCTGTATGCACGCAGTTGATGTCAGTTATGTCATTAGGCTCAAATGAGGATTATATTGTGGTGAGCAATTATAGAGACCAGAGGAAAAACAATCTCTATGCAAAGCAGTTCCAACCTACATAGTGCAAAATAACTGGAGAAGGGGATGGAATAAAACTTTTTTTTCTTGTTGGAAGATGCATTTTTCTAAGACTATGCTGAAATTTCTTTTCCTACCCGATATTAAGAAAGCACAAATATTTACTAGCACTTGAAGTCAGTAATTCATAAAGTCACCAGAAACTCTTAGAGTTTGTTTGAATCTCCAAGGATGCACATCATCAGGATTGTTTAAAAATATGACTCACTGATTACAATAAGTCTGCAGACCACAGATTAAAAAGCGTGCTCTAAGGTGCCATCCAGATATGTCCACAAGTCCTGCAGATTGAATTTTTAACTAGAAAATACTAACTTAAGTGAAACAGTGGTAAAATACCATCATAGACCCAAATCCTGAAGCCAGACATGTTTGGTTTGCTCTAAGAATCCATACAGATTGAATTCTAAATAAAGTTATTGAAAACTACCTTTCAGGCTTGTGACAGCTCTGGACCAGAATGCATTCAGAAGCCATCACATGCTACAAATCTCAGAGTGATGGATGGGATATTGAGAGACACTACTATCTTCTTCTTTGTGGTACTTTTGTACTGTTTTATCTCATTTTTTTTTCCTCCAACATTTCATGTTTCTATTTCTCACATCTCAGCTGAGAGTCATAATAGGTAAGATAGAGACTACTGTGGAGTCACTGCTTGTGTGTGTAAATAATTACTGGGGGTTTTGGTTTCATTCTGCATTGTTGTGAAAACAGGTCTTGAAATCTCAAATCTAATCTTGTCATTAAATAGAATTTTTTGGGGGGTTTTGGCCAGCCTAACTTTTCTCCACCATCTGTTTGGCAAACCATCTTGTCTTTGAGATACAGTTGGAAGAGGTCTATTAAGATTAGTATAAATGTTGCTGAAAAATAAAAACTTTACTGGAATTTTTATGTCATTCCATCAGACAAGGACACTCTTGCTAATTAGACCCCATTCCTGCACTACCATTTTCAGTTAAGAAGAAAAGTAAGCAGTACACAGTTGGGATTTTCTCATTGTGATTAAACACAGTTATTTAAATGCAATCTAGAGGATATACGTCATTCAGTATACCTCTAGGTATAGTTTTTTCCTTGGTGCAAGTCTTTGCCTCTTGTTATCTTGGCACAGTCCTAAAATGAGTATTTAGTCAAAAACTCTAACTGAATTCTTAAAGAGTATCCAGTCAGGACTGGGCAGAATATGAATATTTTTTAAATAGTGGCAATAAACCATCAAACTAACCAGAAGCATTGTTAGAATAGATCAATTATTGTAAATAAACTGCTCCTGACATGAGCTAAAATCTGTAAAAATTATGTTTCATAATAGCCTCACATCAGCAAATCTCTTCAAGGTGTTCTTTTTAATCTGCAATATCTTGGTTTCAAACTCCCTGCAGAATAAGGGATTATCTCTCATTTTAATGTTCCATAGGTACAGTACCACATATTCTTTCAAGAGTCAGTTGACAAAGAGAATAGAAGATGTTAGCCCCTTTATGAAGTGGAAGCTTTAAAAAGCTCTTATTATTATTCTGCAAAATGCAAACTGCTCAGGAGGGGTCTCTGTTAGGAAGTGATTTGCATCTCTTGGAGTGATTTAAATCTGATGAAGAAGACAACTTGAGTGACTTCTTACCCACTGTGGACCTCGAAGGCTTAGGCAGAAAAGGAAGTTAAATATTGAAATTGTTTCGCTATTGAAAGACACAAAAGCAGATCTGATATTTAGGCCTTCTGTCCCTGCTTCTGGGCCTTTGTCACTTTATCGTCTGTGACCTTGATTCAGGGAATCACTGATCTCCATTTTATCAACAGCCAGTGGCTGCACAGTCTCTGGCTGATATTGACAGCACATGGTGCTGCTTAAAAAATTGCTCTGTCTCACTTCTCAAGTTACTTATTTTTAAAGATTGTTTTATCTACTGAACACATTAAGATTTTCTTTACAATAATTTCCACATAGCTCTAGGACAGCAAGCTGAATTCAGTGACAGAATCATGGGAAAGCAGATAAATAAATGGGTTTGTACAATTGACTCTGGGAGTTGACCATTTGTTAAAATATTCTGAAGATTATTCTTCCTGAACTGAAAAAATGGTAAATGGGAATCAAAGGAAAATAACAACAGAAAACACATTTAGACTTGTTTTCCTTATAGAAGATCAACGTACCAACAATGAAACCAACAATTTTAGATAAAATTTAGTGTATACCAAAACTTCTCTTTTACAGAGAAGCCCGTAAGAAATGCTACAAAAATATGTGGAGGGTCATCAAGTTCTTTGATCATTAGATCCGCCTCAGTAATGTGCAGAGATACACGGTGATAACTCAGATTCTTAACAAGAATTACTGACACTACCATTTGTTATATAACACAATTTGATGGAAATTAATCAAAAGTTTTAGCATATGATGCTCCTCTGGAAGAACAAAGTTTGCCTGTGCCATCTGTGAAGTCAACACAAGCTTCACCATTGACTTGGTAGGAGCGGAATAAAGCCAGTGAAGACAGAGAAGAAACAAAATGTGAGCTTGAGCAACCACACAAATGCTGGATAAATGACCCACCTAAATTATCTCACAAAAAGCTCCAAAGGAGCCCCAGACCTCAGTTTGATTTCCTAGATGCAGTTACTTTCATCATGTATGGAGCCACCATGTATGGAGATTGTCTTAAACTAAAAGCTCACATAAAGAAGATTCCGTAAAGGCTGGCCAGCCATGGACACGCCATGTTCCAGTTTTGTCTCCTTTGGGCCTGCCACACCCAGCCTGGATCTCCATCCCTCAGCCACAGACAGTGAGTGTCTGGGCCCATTGAAGTCAACATCAAGGATGCCCCTGACTACCACAGGGGCCGTATTTCATGCAGTCACAGTTGTCTACACAAAATTTGAAGCTGCCCCCTTCACTCATCCTCTCTTGTATGGCAGTGCATTTGGAGATAAACTGGGACTGATGGGAGCCACTGGAATATTTTTCAGTACACCCTTTCTGGTGGAGTGGCCTTCCTCTGGCAGCTGTGCCCAGAGATGCAGAGGAAACCCTATTTCAACCAGGAAATTTGTTTCTAGGTTGGAAGAGACCTTCAAGATTATCGAGTCCAACCCATGCCCTGACAGCTTAACTAAACCATGGCACTGAGTGCCACATCCAGTCTTTTTTTAAACACATTCAGGGACGGTGACTCTACCACCTCCCCAGGCAGACCATTCCAGTACTTTATCACTCTTTCCATAAAAAAACTTTTTCCTAATATCCAGCCTATATTTCCCTTGAAAATTTCAGTTACTCTGGGCTTTGGTAAAATGCTAAATAGTGCAGAGGTGTTCTGAGCTTGATTAGTCACTTCTAGGGACTACAGCAAACAAAATTAGTAAATAATAATCATAGTGATCAGTGGTTCCTCTTAAAAAATTGAATGTTCAGAAAAGCAAAGAAGAAAGGCATTCTGATGTTTATGTCCACAATGTTAGGTGAGGAGAAATAACACATAGAAAATGCAACATAACAAAATCTTAACTTTTCAGATGGACCAGGATGTTGCCTCCAACTTCACTGACAAGCTCAAAGTCTCTTGGATTACATATCTAGGAATTTGGTGGCCATGATTGGGTAGCTGAGAATAAAAACAAAAAAAATCTCTTCTTGGCAGCAAGAATACAATAATACCTCTGTTACTACACTTATTTTTCCTTCTTATGCTGGGCTTCTTGCTCATATCTGATTCATGCTGAAAGACTAAGGATGTGCATTAAGATCAGAAAGCAGCATGCAGGAGCAAGGATGTTTCTTTTTGCAGAGGAATGGCACTGCATTTAATAAATGTCCTCAGCCTTCGTTCATTCAAAAGCATTTCATAATGAAGCCCATTGCTTAATCTTCTCTCCTCCCATAGTTAATAATATTCTAATTAAAATAATTATTATTTCTTAGCATTTACATAACACTATATATCTTCAAAGCATTCTCTAGCTATGAATCACACTGTTCACAAAGTAAGTAATAGAACTAGCTAGGATTTCCCTGCAAATTTTTTGAAAGGAGAACAGTTTTTTAAAGTCCTGATTTTATGATGTGGAGCAGTATAATTAGCTCATATTTGAACCTGAATATCTGTAGCTTTCAGTTTGACAAAGTAGCCTAGTTCCTTTGGGAAAAGATAAGGACCACAGCCTGTCCATCTGTGGCATCCAAACAGCTCAGAGGAATACAGAACAGAGCCCAGAAGGAATAGGTAGTTTTGGTCCAAGAAATTGAAACAGAACAGAACAGAATTTAGTTGATTACTTTTAGAAACACTTTCACAATTATGAAAAAATAATAATCCAGAAAAAAAATAGCACAGACAGGCATTTTCAATATTTTAATTTAGAACACATAGATTTTGAAGGAATGGATTTTCCTTCAAGATGAATGTCCAAGTTTTCATCATCTCCATTAAGTCGAAAACGGTGACAGAGCATTGTGTCATTTTCCTCACCTCTAACCAGTTTCTGTGTGAACCAGGGTCTCAGAAAGCAAATGGGGAAATCATTGTCTCCAGCTGAAGAAAGAGCGCAAAGAAAGAGGAAATTGTGTTCTTAAATAGGGAAGGGCCAATGCTGGGATTTGGGTGTCCAAACTTCAGATGCACGTAAGTACCTTGCCAGCACAGGAACACAAGACTCTTCACCCATCCTTGGTCACCAGAGGTCACAGAGGGAGAAGGAGGTTTACTGGTGGTCTCTCCTCAAGATGTATGACTGACACACGTGAGTCAAAATCTTCCCAAGCACATCTGTTTCACTTCACTGAGTGCTGAAGTAGTTCTTTTTCTTAGGTCAGAGCTCTGAGTTGGCTCTAGGTAGACAAGATTAATCCCTTATGGATGAGGAAAAGTGGCTCATTTGGCTTTACTGTTAAAGAAACTTGTGTATTGAACAAAAAGATGAAGTCTCCTTTCTCTTAAATTTGTGCTACTTCTGACCTCCCCACAGAAAGCCATGACTTTTCAACTTCTGATGGCCTCCCTGAGAGGCACACAAGCTTGGGCTTGGTCCATAGATGATATTAAACCATTATGTTCAACAATAAACTGGATAATCTGCCAAGAAAATAAGCACTGCTGCATTTAACTTTGTAAGAGATGGTTACTCCTGGCCTATGTATATTAATGAGTTTTGAATGAGTGACGTTTGATAAAATATTCACCATCTCTTCAACTTTCTTTCATTTCTTTTCTTGCTGGAGTCCTTTCATATTTGAAAATTAATTATGCACACCATTTTTAACCAGGGTGAAAATGAGACTTACATGGAACCTTTCCAGCTCTTCATTACATATTTAATTGTTAAAATAATCAAGCTATCCATCACACATTCTGCCACCCAGTCATCTGTCACCTTGGAATCAGTCAAAAAGATCATAGAAAGAGAAGTGTAGAAACAGAAATTTCGCATTTCTTGAGCTGAACAGTTTTGCTGTTGAGAGGAATGGTCTTAGCATGGCATATCTATATCATGTCTGCAAAAATAACAAATGGCACCTTCATGGCATCTTCTGCGCTTTGGGTTTTCCCCCATGAAGCCCTAAAAACTATCGCCAGGGTATAGGAAAGTTCTTTAGCCCAGAAGAAATTCAAGTTCCTGTGTCTTCTCATTGATTTTAGAGCCTGTCTAAAAACGCTTTACAAAGTGCCCAGTGATCTGGCCAGCATTTATAACAGCTACGTGCTATGGGATGCTTTTCACCCAAAATTTGACCATGCACTTCACTAAAACGCTAGGTAACACAGATCTTGCTTAGTGCACAGTGAAACAGAAACTCTACAACATCATCAGGCTACAGCAGTAATCTGTCAAACATAGCAAGGCATTTTGTAGAGCTGAGTCCTTTGTCCCAGAAAACCACAAGGCAAATTTATGAAGAAGGATGAAACCTCCTCTTCCCGAGTTTGACCGCAGTGCTCCTTTTACTGAGCTTTTCACGTACCAAGAGCTGCATGAAGTCTGCTGGGATGTTTCATTTAAATATGGGGCTCAGTGTTGCAGGATAAGAAGCCCTGGTGATGCAATTAATGCACAATATTTGAAAAATGTAAAGTAGAAAGAATTAATAGATTTTTGACAGACCCTTAGATTTTTAGAAAGTAGAAGAATAAAGATGTGAAGAGGAACAAAATTATTTTACTTACATGGGTGTCATTCCCCAGCTATCTCACATGCTAAATGTTTATAATGTCACCAGGAAAACAATATAGCACACAATATTTTTAAAATATAGGTGTATTTCAGTAGTCATTAAAAATATAACCTGGTTTCAATTCACAAAGGAGCATAGATGAGGTGCAAGTTTTAACTTTTCATAGCTTTCTGAAGTTTTATTTCACTGTGTTCTGTGCTAGAGACAAAAGGATCAAAAGGAATATCTAATTTTTACAGTCAATCCCACAGAGGTGAGATTTTCAAAGGCATTTTGGTGGGAACAGAGTAGCCCAGTTAGTTTATTTAAGCCCAGTCTCTGTGTATTTCTCTATAAATAAAGTATGATTTCAATTTAATACCCAATTTTACATAACAAAGAATGGGCTTGTAACTAGACAGGTCCAATGGAGCTCAGCAAAACTGAAACTTTAAATGATTATTATATAATTCTTTAGCAGTCCCTAGCAGTAATTGTTCATTGCCCTGTGGTCTAAAGGGAAAAATAAGCTTTCTCCTATTTCATACACAAAGGTAGAACAAATACTGTTAAAATCTAACTGGGGAGCTTTCTAGAGAGTATTGAATAAATCTCAGCTCAGGCAGGCTGTGATGTATTGTGAAGGTCACAGCTGATATGAAGAGTGAAGTAGCTTCTTGTGGGGAAATAATGCATTTGGATAAAGAAATTGTGCCTATCAAATAGGGATATGAGCTGGAAAAACAAAAAGAAACCACACAAAACCCAAAGCAAATAAAAAAACCTACAGAAGATGCAAGAATCACGAAACAAAAGTCACCAACACCAGCCATAGCTTGAAAAGTATCAAGGACAGAACCAGTGGAGCGAATGATCTATCTTATAAATTAGACTTCAACTAGTGTAAAAGCAGCCAAAGTGAGGGCCCAATTGTTTTTGTAGCCTGTCGGAAATAATTTCAAACCTGACAGGATACCATGGCTCATAGTGTGATCTCACAGATTTCAGTGGTCATGCTGAGAGATAAGCAGAGAAGCACAGTAAAAACCCTGATAGCAAAAGCACTGCTGCCAGCTTTGCTGTACTAAAAAATTATCATTCACTCCAAATAGCAGATCAGGCAAGCGCTGAATGGCTTCCCTTTCCTTCTCTCCCTCCTACTCTGCCTGTCTCCTTGCTACCACCCTCTTTCTTCCCCTTTCCACTCTCTGGGAGGACATGAAATGTTCTGTTTTATAGTATCGAAACCAGCTGTTATATCCAGTAACAACAAACATCGAAAGAATTACACTGTCATCACACTATCTTATGATATCATTAGTGTCCTAAATTAAAGCAAGATGATTGCCCCAGCAGAGATTAATCAACCATACCCAGATATAATGCTGCAGGTAGGTTGTGGAGTTCCACTGGAGGAGAAGGTGCCATGCCCTTGCTCTGTAATTATGCTGGGAATCAACTGACAAAGCCATTTCTCCAGGTACAAATGGTGAAGGGCAGAGCCACACACTTCGTGTGCCTGTCTGAGATGGGGTGCCTGCTCCAGCTCCTCAGATTCCCAGATGCTAGGACCAGTAGAGCTCTGCAGCCTGCCACACTCAGGTGGGAGAAGGGAAGGTCTTGTCAGCCCTGCAAGATCATACAATGGCTGCCTGGACCAACATGGAGCTGCAGGCACCAAGGGAAGCCCATGGGGAGTTGACATCTCTTTTGCTGTTAAAACCCTGATGCTTCCTCAAGCAGGGCAAAAAGAGGCACTGGTAGATGAAGGGATGGGGGCAGAGGCACCTGGTTTGGAGTGCAGAGCTCTTGGGTGGGGGATGCTGTTGACTGCTTAACCCACAAACTTCCACTTCTGGCTATTACCCTCTTTTTGGAAGCAGCAGTGTTTGCCTGCAGAATGGGAATGCCTCTGCTTTCTGGGGCAGGAAATACTTATTCCCTCTGACTTATAACCTCATATACTTGGACTAATATTTGCATTTGTGCTATACTATGAGGCCCTGTCCAAAACTTATTCCCTAGAGATTAATATTTTCCTGGCAGAAACACTTACTAATTCCACTAAAGGTACAGTTTGAGTCCATTTAATTTATGTGCACAATCTTCAAGCTGGTGGGGAGGAAAGAGAGTCCCCCGAGAAAAACACTAAGCAGGGATTGCAGGGAACTGAATTCAGCTCTTTGTGTTGATGCAGTTTCAACTGTCAACAAATTACTTCATTAGCCTGTACTCACTGTCCCAAGTGGAAAACAGAGATATTTTCTTTGATCAACATATCCAATTCTAAAGTAGCTGTTCAGGACAATAGTCATTTAACAAATGCTTTCATTTCTAGTCTATCACAATTTGATTCCAATTGCAATTTGGCTCTCTAGCTATGGTGTTTTAAACAGCAACTATGCTGGTGGGGCTCATGTGCAGCTAGAAGATGGGGTACAATTCCATTTAGCTTTTTCTCAGTAAAGATGCTCAGCTGAAGCTTTCTTGTTTCACCCCAGGTCCCCAGCTCTGTCTCCTCAGTTCAGTATCCACCAATTCAGTGATCTGATACAGGTTAAATGCCCACCACTTCTTTTTCCCCACCCACTGGATCCTACAAACACTTGTACTAACACTAAAGGGTTGGAACATGAAGAGCAGGAAAAAGGGAATTATTTTCCTTGCAAAATTTTACATTGCTGGTATTTACATTGTATGTACTCCCGTAGACAGGCAAAAGCAATACCATCTTTGTTTTACAATCAGGGAGTGAAATCACAGAAATATTAATTGCTTTGCCCCAGGTCACGCAGGAATCTATTGCAGGGCCAGAAACTTGACATAGATGTCCCATATCTCAGATCAGTGTCCTAATCATGAAATAACCATCAGAACGTTGAATAGTTAGCTTATCTGTGGAAAGGGAAGGGAGGTTTATTGCTGTGGTCTATAAAGAGAGAAATGGCAGCAATGCATTTACATTAACTTATATTCTAGAAGTCAAAAGTCCAAAAAAAAAAAGAGATTTCTGTTTAATTTATTTTACTCCTACTGGTGGCAGAATGCTGTCCAAAACTTGGAGGCCTAATTTCTTTCAAACTTACTCTGAAATTAGAGAGAAAAATCTTTCAGTCTAACTCAAGCTATCTAGTTCTTAAGACAGAGTTACCTTCTAGAATACATGAATATTAATACTGGGAATAATAATATTCCTTCATACTTGATTTCAAGCAATTATTTAATTTTATTAATCCAAACAGAGCAAGAAGGATTTCACTTGCCCATTTCACTTTCTCTTTTTGTGATGCATCCTTCTGATTGCAAACCTTCACTAAGCTGCAGTTTGCTGTCCTGCAGGTGCCAGACAGGGCACAGAGCCGCTATGCTCAAACACAGGTGCGAGGCAAAGAGTGAGATTTTTGGACACTTCTCCACAAACACAGTTGCAGGAGTCAGCCCTGGCATCCACCAGCACTCACCACGCTCAGGCCGTGGTTCCATTCCTGCTGGAGCAAAGGGCCTTTCCACCTAAGGGCAGAAGGAGAGGGGTGCAGTGCTGCCAGGAACAGGGCTTCTGGCAATGAAACGCTTGGTCAAGCCCAGATTTACCTGATCCAGCACTGGCATGTCTCCAGTCCCATCAGGAAAAGAAATTATCATGTGGGCAAAAACCCTTTCCTTTTTTCAGATTTTAAGATAAACGCCCAGGATTTGTCCCTTAGACTCATGCTGGCCCAAAATTTCATCCAGCTACAAAGTCCAGCCACTTACTACATCCTTTGTTTTCTTCTTCACATATTTCATAGATCTTCATATTTGTCTGCTCTCTATTCTATGTAATGTAGTAAAAAAATGAATGCATGTCTCAAAATACTGACTGGGATTTTTAGGAGTAACAAAAGGCAGACTTTATTTTGAGCATATACATCCAATACAAAGCTGAGATTTTAGTTTATGGCCCGCCCTGTGGCCTTGTGTTTGCACAAATCAGCAGCATAGTGAGACAAGTCCTTCCTTATCCTTAGGAACTATGTACTGCTCACATCCCACAGAGGCCCTACATTGAAAGGCTCCATATATGGCTGGAATTCACCACAGGTAAGTGTTTCCAATATAGTGCTATTGCCTCCCTATTACTACATGACTTTCCCTTTCCTTCCCCCCATTTTGAAAGAGTTCTCAATTGCTTTTGTGAAACAAATATTAAGACAGCATGATGACAACAAAGGTTGGGAAGGCATAATAAAATTTAAAAACTTTAATAATACAGAAGGAGTATTGCAGTAGTGTATTATCTTTCAACATGTATAGTAGAAGAAACCATTAATTAAGCTTCAATCATTTAACCTTTGAGGTAGGTAATATTACTGTACACACTTCACTAATGAGTAAACAGAGGCCTTGGCATGTTACAAACCTTGTCTAAAGTTGCCCAGCAAGTCAAAAGAAAAGGAAGAGAAGTAATGAAATTAAGAGCAGCAGAAAGTATTTCTAGCATGACATCATGCAAATTCTCTTCTCTACTTCCAGCAGCTTGCACCATTGTATTTCCAAAATTATGGTGGTTTTATACATATTACCCATGGATTAACCATCTTCCTGCCATGATGTAGGAGTTGCACTCCTTTCTGTGGGCATTAGTCCAGGTTTGCACTTTTCTTCATTTGTCCGCTGACTCCCTTCTTCCCACCCTGCTTAGTCTTCCTTGCTTCCAAGCTGGCATCCATGCAGAAGTCAGAGTCATTTTCAAGTAAAGATACCTTTGCAAAGGTGCAGATTTCCAAAGAGTTAATTTAAAGCCTGAAAATATGGTGACAGATGAGTCGGCTTCCTTTTAGCGAGTTCCTAACTGCAGCATCATCTATGGAGAGGAAACCTCTGTATGCATTTTACTTGCTCAATCTGAACAGTCACCTCTTGGGATCAAGTCACATTCAGGGAAGTAACCCCCCAGGAGGAGAAAAAAAAAAGTGTTGATTTCCCAAAAGACCACCTCCATGAAAAATTTCCTCAATGCCTTCCTGGAGAAAATAGAAGAATAGGAAAGTTAGGATGGACAACTACGTCTACGGGGGAAATAAAATCAACCACCTTTTCTTTACAGACTGGACTTTTCAGGATCAAAGCCTCTTCCCGAGGCCTGGAGTGGTTCCAGACAGCTGTGGAGCAAGGGCATGAGAGAGAGGAGCTTTCCTCCCAGTGCGTACTTATTTGTATTTGTGAGCAAAATGCTGCACTATTGCCTGGGTGGCACAGATAATGTGCCTTGGAGATGCAAAATCGCTGAGCCTGGCACACCTTACAGAACTGTACAAAAAAGAAATGCTAGCAGGAATATTAAAGGAGGTAGGCAATGAATGGAAACTGTCAAGGATCTTCCTCACAGTTATTTTAAACCTTCCTTTTTTGCCTAATCTCTCCCCTAGCCAGTGATATTTCCTTCCCTCCTCGTTTTGATTCAATAGCTGTGACAGAAGTCCGCAGCTCCCCCTCTCTCCCATTTATTCCAAGACATAATGTAGTAATTATACTTACATTTTTAAAGGTAGACATTTCTCCATAGGCCCTATCAACCTGTGGCCTCACGATTCTAATTACTTGATCTACAGACTGTTAATTTTTTTATCTTTCATAGGAATAAAATAGCACAGGAATAGGACACAAGGAAATGCGGAGAAGTTGCAGACAGATACAAGTTAATGTTCTCTAATGACTACAGTATATGACAGGAAATACAAATGTCAGGGGCATCAGAAAGTACATGATTTTACTTATATTTTTTCCTAATTTCCTATTTGTCAACATGTCAACAGACTCAGTGAAATGGATTAAATTTCTAGGTAGCTTCCTGGGTTATAAGCAGCAAGAAAAGCATCCAAGTAGGTTTCTGCTTATTACTTTTCCAATTAGATTTGCATGGCATTGATGCTCGCTCTTAGGAGTCTATTTGCAGTATTGGGAAAGGGTGTGAGTGAAATGAGGCCAAATCCATGACAAGTTTCTACTTAGCCTAGTTTTCCCTCAGTTACTTATGACATTTCTGTTTTTCCAGCCTGTAAACAAGATGAAAACCAGGAAAGCAAGAGTTGGTAATAACAGTGCTTACTCTGGCTGGAAAAAACTGGTCCAAAACAGCAACCCTGGCTTTGATTACATGTAGTAATCAAGCTGTGTTCATAATTACTTGACTTAATGTCTCAGGAAATGTTAATCTGCACATGGAAATCTTAGTTCTAAAGACTGAATGATCCACTGACATGGGGTAAGAAGTTAAAATACTTCATGCTTCCTTTTTTTCCATTGTAGTTTCATGTTGGGGGAGGGTTAACAGATAATGGAAAAGCTGGTTAGTAAATGGCATTTTGATGTTCTAGGCCAGGATGGTAACAACACTAAACAAAACATCACAAACAAAACCTATTAGCAAGTCAAAGAAGCTGGGTGCAACTTATACAGGAGGGTTTGATTTTTTCCACTGGACTTAAGGTACACTAGCCTGACAGCATATATTTTAATATATTTCAGAGTTTAGTGAACTAGAAAAATACTTTGCTGAGGATATCACAATGCAGTAAAACTACTCTGATAGCAAGGTAGATCCCACTGGTGACTACTTAAGGTAAACCCTAAGTTTTCAAATACTGTTTGAGAAAAAAATCATAGTCGTTCTGCAACATAGGGGAAGAAGTGCTTAAGACTATATTTAAGTTTAACAGAACAGCAAAAGTATGAGTAAAACCTGGCAATTTGGAGAATGAGCCAAATTAATTGTTTTTTATTATTTTGACATGTTTTCAAGTATTTCAGAAACTTAGGTGCTATTTCATCTTGTCAGCAAAACTTAATGTGTTTCTATAGATCAGAATTATTTTCAGCTATTTGACATAGGTATGGATTTTCTACTGAGAACTCTGGATTTGATTCATTGTCAATACATCCTAGGCCTGCATTTGCCTCTTCCACGAGATCAGCCTGGTGGGTCTCAGCCATGGATGTGCTTGACTGATTGCACACCCAGTTCTTTCCCTTCTGTTATTTCCAGGTAAGAAGCTCTAACAAAAAAACACCTGAAACTGTTGTTGCTTCATGGGTAAGTGACCAAACACTTCATGCTACTGCTCACATCTTGTGTGGTATTCATTGATTAAGACTCCCATGCATACTGCCTTTCTGGTATGTGTGCAATATATCTCTGCAGCCAAGGTTTCCCAAGGTTAGAAAAACCTCCACAAATTTCATTAGCACTCTCTTGCCTTATATGACATGGTCAATCATGCAAGTATTAAGTAAAACCTGTCATAAGACTGAGCCTGCAGGAACCTGTAACTGCAGTACCTACTCTTTCAGCACAAAATACTGTCATATGCCATTTAACCTATTCTGCCCCACCTCAAAGCTCTTGACCAAATCCTCCCTTTATGCCTTGGTCGTTTTCCACCCCTATGATGCACAACTCCACAAATCTTCTGCACTTCATTTGTCTAAGAAAATCTTACCAAGAACTAGTATCAGTTGAGTGTGCTAACAATCTACATCAATGACCCTGTGCTGCATTTTTCTTTCACCCATTTTTTTTCCACACTTTCTAATTATCTTCTCTGAAAACACATTCCAGTAACTTTCATACTCAAAAGTGCTAGACCTGTAATTACCCAGATTTTTTATTTTAAAACCCAGAATAAAATTAACATATCATGACCAACTAGTGTTTAAGATTAGGATTATAAAGGATAAACAATATTTTTCAGATAATATTTCTGGAAATAAGAAGCATAGAAAATAGCTTCCCATGGGTGTCAATAATGGTTCATAAAATTTTACTTAGTTATCAGAGCATGTGATAATTTAAACTGATTCAAATCATACTGCTCATGGTAGAACCTCCTCCATGTGTGTTAGAGTGAACAGCATTATCACACACAGAGGGAGTTTGGCAAGACTAAAAATATAGTGATGTTTAGATTTAAAAAGTAAATAAAAGGAAGATACCTGGCTCAGACCTCCCCAAATGCTTTGTTCTTTATAGCCAGCAATATAAAAACAAATAAACAAACAAATCAGCCCATCTCAGAGGTAATCCATGCATAGATCTTTGTCCCCACATATTTCTGCCTAGAAAATATCTCTGCATTTATTTGCTGTATGCAAAATGCTGACTGGCACAGCAGCCGTAGAGTGACTAATATATCACTGTAATCAAGGACAGCTGGTTTTCTTGTGGAGTTACCAAATTCTCTTCAGGAGCCCTAGCTTCTAATTATCTCTAAGTCAGAGCAGCCTCCACTTTGCCTTCCCTCCCTCCCCAGCACTAGGAGAGACCGCGGTGCAGCACCCCCAGCCTCCAGCTCCTGCTCCCACACCGCGGGAGGGGATGCATTAAACATACAATGCATGTTCTGATAAGTGGAGCCAACGAGAGCTAAAGAGCTTGCAGCTGCTGGTACCACCTGTGTCCCTTCTCTTCCAGCCAGAACAATCTCCTCTCTGCAGTCCCTAGTTGTGGCGAGAGATAAAAGAGGCAGAAAGTGAGAGTGACATGTCTGGCTCGTGTCCTGCTCTCGTCATGAAGGAGCCAGTTGATCTGGAAAGCTTCCTTGCTCTCTCTGTGCCTGTGGATGATTGGGCCTCTTTCCCCCACAAGCAAGGAAACACAAAATGGCCATGTATGAATTTCCTACTTGTTTCTCTGTGGAGCGTGCCCCACATGCTTGTTGCCATAGTTCACGGAAATGCAATTTCATCAGTCATCCCTGTTGGCTTCCTGAGTCATGAGGATTGCTGTGAGATGGTAAACTTGGCTTGAGCAGGGAACAGACCTGGTGGGTAAATGTGGCTTTGGCAGACTGAATGGAAATCCATCCTGAGATCCATTTTTTATAAGAGACATTTTTATAAAGACTGTTGACAGAGAGCTGGGGTATTTTTTTTTTAACCCTTCTCTTTTTTTTTTAATATGCTGTTTCTTTTTCCCTTGTCTGACCGAGTGGTGATATGGATGCCTTTCAAAGTTTGGAATTATCTGTTGGCCATTTCACTGCCTCAGGACAACTGGCATCCATTCAGGGATCAGAAAGACCATCAGTTGTTTGGATCTTTTTCCTTTCACATGGAGTTTTGTTTTGCTTTTTCCCTTTCCATGTATTTCATTTCTGAGTTGGCTGTTTTGAATCAATGCCCATCTTGGGCCAGATTGTGCCATTAAAGTACTGGCCAGTATTGTGGCCTGGATGGGAAGCAGGGCTGGCAGAAATAGGCATTCACATAGATTCATGCTAGATTATTACCAGTATTAGTTATCAACAGTGAGAACTGAATCTGTTATTTACGTAATTTTTACTGTATTCTTAAACTAGACTCCCCTTTCTTAAAGCACCATCTGCAGTTTATCCACTCATTTCAGATATCCTTGCTTACCTGACATTCCAAGCATGAGTGCTGGAGAAAATTCCCTCAGTTCCATTTTATGAGCAGCACCTGTACTGCTACAGTCTTGCACTTCTTACTTCTCAAATCCAGGCACCTTATTCCTTCCTTTCTCTTGCATCATATCGGAGTGTTACTGTCAGACAGGACTAACAGGCACAACAGAACATCTCTCTTTCTGGTCCAACATTGACTTGGCTCCTTCTGTTTCAACTTAACATAAACTAATGACCCAAACTGCAAAGATATTTTAGCTTTGTAGTATAGAATCTGGGCTCTTTGAGCTACCTCAAAGCTCTAGTTATAACACCATTTCTTTCTTTAGACATCTCTTCAACATAGAAATACTGTTCACAAACATTTTGAGGATTCCTTGTGCTTGCCCTGAATTTCTGAATCCACCACAGTGTTGGCAAGGAGGCTTCTCCCAGAGGTTTTTCCTCTAGCTAGGACAACTCTGAGTTTGAATATATTTCTCCCACAATTTAGAGAGGAAGCAATTGGATGTGGGGGTGTCATGCTTCTTCCAGTCATTGCAGCAGTTGTTTTCCTATTACCACATTACAGTAAGTATTCATAATACCCACATCAAATTATCTAGCACAAGCAATGGAGCAGATGAAAATATTTTCATTGCTTCTCTGAGTTTCCCCACGGAAGAGCTTTCCCCTCCCTGACTACACAAAGAGCCTGAGACTCCTTGCAAGCTAACTTAGCAGGTGACTGAGGCTGGTGGATGAATACCCTGCTGTGGCACCGTGTCCTTTGTTTCATAGTCACTGTTACATGTTTGTTTCATAGTCACTGTTTCATGCTTTGTTCTGCTTTGTGAAATGCTCCGTAAAGCCTTAGATGCTGTGAGAAAAGATTCGTGCATTTAATGGCCTGATTGATTACGACTGGTCTTGGAACAGAGGGAGCACAAGGGGTACATTGAACACTTTAGGGGACAATGTTATTTGATATTCCTGCTAGTAAATACATCAAACAGAATGTGACCATGTTGAACAAACAGCCTGCTCTGTATCTATACCATTAGTTCTGATAGTAAAGAGGGAATGAAAAAGTTGACCCTCCAGCTTTACATGTTGTCCCATGGCAGCTCCCAGAATTTGTTTTTGTATTTGCACTGTAGCTTATTCCTTTCAATCATTGCAACATCAGCACTAGACCAATTTCATTTCTCTTGGCCTCCTTCTTGCTTATCTTCTGTATACACTGATGGTCCAGGCCTATAATGTGGCAGATGCTGTCATGAAACAGAGAGAAATTGAATAGTATTGCCCTGCACCTTCCAGGAATGAAGCAAAAGAAAGCCCAGACTTTTCCAATTGTTACTAAGATATCATTTCTCTTTTTCTAAAAATTATTATTATTATTTTTCAGACATTGGACACATACAGTTAACAGTATGTGGCAACTGATACTGTAAGTCTACCAGAAAGTGTTTATTTTCTTTAGGAACAATTGACTCTTTAATTGTGTTCCTCCACTCCTTTTACAAACATACTATTTATACAGACCACTAAGGGAGGCAGATATCCATCCATCCATCCATCCATCCATCCATCCATCCACATTTCTGCACAAACATGGCTTGCATGTTTAAATTCAGATGTGTTTATGAGTGCATGAGAGAGAAAATATTAATGTACAAAGTTGGGTGTAACTCAACAAACCACATTACTACTTCTTTGAAAATGCAATGCACTATTTAAAATACTGTTGACATGCTGACATGCTAAATTAAGAAATGCTTAAAAGCATTTAACATTTCATATAAATCTTTATTCTCCCTACTTAGCATATGAAATTATAGATTCAAAACCTAAATTAAAGATGTTCACGTTGCCATCTCCTGTGTGTGGAAGACTTAGAATTGTTGTTCTAACAGTGGGCTGCAGGAAAATTACTTTCCAATAGCTCTGTTGTGTGGAGCTTGACTAAGAAATGGCAATAATTGCCTCTCAGCCAGTGTTTTCCTCTCCTCTTCACATGGGTTCTCTTAGAAGAGAAGAATTTGAGGGAGTCTTTTACACGAGATTGTCTGCTTTTTACCGAAGTCAGCTGCAGAAACACAGCCACCAAGCTGATTTTAATCTTATGCTTTGTGTGTAGGGTGTACAGCAAACAGAGGTGGGGCAGAAATGTTTCAAAGCACTTCAGTAATTTAGGAGTGTAAGCCCTGTTGATTTGTCAAGTGTACAAAACCCACTACTAAAGAAACCTGGATCATGGAAGAGATTTTCCTCATCAATATTATGTTTGTAAGTTGCCTAGAGTAAGTGCAAACGGCATGATGCAAAATTGTATAATTTGTTCATACAAACAGAAAATTCTCCTTTCTGCCAAAGATTCATAACATATGAATCTTTCATTTACTCTTGCCAGTTTTTAATATTGATTTCAATATGGTATTTATCAGTTTGTGTGTATATTTCACTTGGATTTTTAAAAGATGGACTCATCTGTATTGTATTTTATTCTTAAATGCACAGGTATATTAATTTCCATACTGTATTTAAAACAACTATGTAAATGTACAAAAATCAGAAAAGACTGCTGAAAACCAAGTTTTATGTAGTTATTGCTAGGTACAGCTACATGTGAGTAAGCAGTTATCACACATTTAGCTATATTGCGTTATGTATATCCTTCTAAAGATAAAAGGACAGGCAGAGCAGCATTTTCACATCATTACCAAAGCCATGTTACAGCAAAATTGTTCCGTAATTATAGTACAGACTGAGATACTACTGTAAAAAGCTGGGGAGAAATTACAGGTTATTTAGATAGTATGACATAACCAGAAACAAAGATTTGTTATGTTGGAATTCCCAGTTTTAGTAGCCATTATCTATTGAACTGATCTTGTGATTTCAAAAAATAAATTTCCTTATAAAGTCATATGCAAGTCACCTGCAAAGCAGACAGTAAATTCAGTCTTCATGTGAGGTAATATGCATAGAGAAAAAAAAATGAGGAAAAAGAAGCACCCAAAGATAATTATACAAATCCTGGGCCTGATTCACTGCAGTAACATTCCAGCCAAGTAATTCAAAAGAAATTAAGCCAGCACTATATTGGAAGAGATTCACAATGGTAAATTAGGAATTCTTTTGGCACACTCATGTGCAAAAGGGAAATTTGCTTGTTGGATTCTCCCCTCACTTTCACAACATAAATCAGCAGTAATTCCACTGAAATCGATGGAGTTAAGCCAGGTTAGAATGAAGGAGAGATGAGAATCAGATTCACAAAGCACAGTTTGCTGTGATTTAGCGCACAAACGAGTGCCTTATAATCTGTTTACTAACAATGGATGAAATATGCAAATTGTCTTTTTGGAAAGCAACCGTGAAAACTGAGCTTCACAAAAGGAAAATGAGGGGTGCGAATGTTCTTAATTCCAGGCACTCTCATCCACAGCCAGAGGTTTGATACACACACACACACACTGTCTAAGTGAGAAGAAAACTGCCAAGTCTTCACAAGGCATGCAGAAGTGAGGTAGATTATAACAAGATGTCAGCCCGTGATGTGGAATGGCAAGCATCCCTCACAGACCCTGGGATAATCCAGCAATCAGGCCCTGAACAATGTCCCTCCGAGCAAACCCAGGCGGGCCAGCCACGCCATCTCACAGTACTGGCTGCGCCCCAAATCTACTGCAAAGCCCTGCAAATGTCATTGGGTCCAGGTGGATCCACAGTCTGGTGGTCTAGAGCAGGAAATGTTCACAAAAACCCTCCACTTTTATGTTTTCAAAACCACAGAGGATTTAAAATGCTAGCAACTGAGAATCAGAATGTGTTAAGTGACTAAATAGAAGATCCCAAAATAACTAGACGGTGAAATGCTTTCATATTCACTTACCCATGGAATGGACTGGAAGAGTTAACTTTTACTGGCTCTGAGCAAATGCTCATTTTGGTTTCTGGAGGCAGAATGAGCCTGGTGAAACTGCATATCATAATTAGAGAGATTATTTCCTTATGCTAAGTCTTTAAATTGAGATTTCCTTCTTTGGATTTTCTTTTTCCTTATGATTCTTTTATTCTGATCCAGGCTTAACACAGATATTTATGTTACCTGTGAGAAGACATTGCCTTATGACATTCAAGACTGGGCAGGACATTCAACACATGGAGAGACTGGGATTTGTGTTAAGCATATCCTAAAGCATTGCCTCGGGAGCACTCCAAGTTCTATAGGAGCTCACAATGAAGGAGGGCAAAGCTTATCTTTTCCCAGCAAGCTGATGACCTCATAGCTCTAATTCCTGACTTCTGCTAATTTCTAATAGGTGCAAGAAGGGCTGTCTCATGGTTTGAGATAACAAGGAGAAGACAGGAGGATCTGTCTCAGCTCACAGGCCTACAAAACTTACACAGCTGGCTGGAAAATAGCATGAGGGAAACCAAAAACCTGTCACAGCAGACTCTGGAACCCTATTGCCCAGAAGAGGGCAGACCTACAGTATTTTTCAGTAGACAGTGGCATTCTTGCATATCTACTTCTCTTTTGTCTGTCTAGTCTGCTGTGTGGGCTGAAGGAATTAAATACAGTGCAAACATCCAAACAACCACAACTTTAGAAAAAATAATCTTAGGTATTGGTCTCAATCCATGGGCTTAATCCTTTACCACTTTAGCCAGTTGGAGTTCTTAGGCAAGTACGTTTTCCTGTCTGCCTAAAAGCTATTATGGTCAAGTAAGTGAACTAGATCCATTTCACTGCTGTAGATCTAGACAAAAAGCCTGTCACAAGTAAAACCTAACCCTTAGGACAGAAAATGCCAATTTTAATAAAGTTCTCTCTTTCCTCCCCATCAAGTAAAATGAAAATTATCACCCAACTTTGACCTTAGTAGTTTTCTCCCTACTTTTCTTCCTTCTTTCCTTCCGCTCCCTCCAGATGACTGAGAAACACCTTAGTGCATGATTGTTCATGTGTTATTTATTAAAGAATATCTATCTCTCCAAAATATGTGAAGTGATATTTCTATTTTGCTGAAAGTGCACAGCAGAAAATACAGTGAATTCTTGCTCAGTTGAACCTAGGAATCATAATATCAATATTAATATGATGATACTGAATGACATACACCTAGAGAATAATGTCTCTGTGAACACAGTTCTTAAAAACACCCATTAAGAATAAGCACTTTTCCAACTTTCTTAGCTTCAAAGCATTTTCACCTACTGTCTCAGAGTTATAGCTGTGATAAAAAGACATTACTTTTTGCTTTAAAACAAGCAGAAATTCTGCTCAGAAGCAGGCTGTGATGTCAATGAAATCTCTGTTTGCCAGGTCTTATGTATCTTCCCTCTTTTGCAGTTGTTCTTGCTATAGAAGCCTCCTGCTCACCAGCAAGCTCTTAGTGGCCCTTGCAGTCTGGTTAATGCCATTTGTCACAGGATAGAGCTCGCCAGGGGAGTGTGTCTGGAGCCTGGGTACTCCAGCAAGAAGCCTGACTCAAACAGACCTCTAGCCAAGCTGTTGGATAGTGAAACATGGCACTGGGAGAGCTCTTCAAGGTTCTCACCATCCTGTGATACCGATCTCCACCTCCTTTCACACACCTTTCCTCAGATGTCATTTTAAAACTAAGCAGAATCTGGCATAAAATATCTGATATAAACTCACACTTCCCTGTGTACACTCACCACTAGGTTTTTGCAAATTGGTCACCATCAGGGTTCTCTTGAAGCTGAGTGGAAAACTGCTGTGACTGCAGAAGGTGGCTGCCCCTGCACTGTTCAGACAGGTGTATGAATCAGGCCTGCACTCCTCTTGGAACACCACAAATATTCTGCTCCACTAATGCATTAAAACTTAAAAGGCAAGAGAAAAGTACACACAGAACTGTCCTTATTCGTAGGTTGCATCAAAGCCCTTGAAATCAGATGAGTTGTTTCCACTCCCAGCTCCAAGTTTAGCACAGACTGGGACAACATTAGGATCTTGTTAAAATACTTCCCTGTGGCATTCTGTCTCCTAGAAAAAGAGAGATGATGCCACTGATGAGCAGTGTAGGAGACCTACTACATATTAGGACTCTACCAATTCAGAAAGAAATAAATTATGATATTAGAAAAGTAAAGCATACCACAAATGGCATGGAGAGAATGAATAGGTAACAATTATAATTGTTTCTCATTCTGAAGAACATGAAATTATTACAGCCTGTTTAAAGTTAACAGAAGTAAATATTTTCTCATTTGACATGTAATTAAAATATGGAGCTTATTGCTACAGGAAATTCTGGAGCCAGAAATAATAAAAGGGATAAAAGAACAATTAGAAGTGAACCTAGAAGAAAAGTCTGTCAGGACTATTAAACACAGACATGTGCTATCTTCTCTAATTCTGGAAGCTTTCTATGTGTTCAAGGATTTTAGGATGATAAGCTCCAATACACATATTCAAATAATAATTTAGAATAAAATTTCACAAAAGGGAAACAGTATTTTCCAACAAAACCAGGCCAGCCACCACCTTTCAAAATCTGTTTATGAAAACTGTCTGAGGTAATGCTCAAAACCGAACCTAACCCCTTCAGAGTGCTGCTTAGGAAGGAAAACATTTGTAAAATAGCATTAGCTTCTGTCCTTGAAACATTTTCCAGAAAAATATCTCCCAACTACTTAAGCCAAATAGCCGTTGAGGTTCCAAATTTTTTGACAGAAACTGTTAAATAACTTTACTCACAGCTCACTGTTTCTCCAAAGCAACAGACACAGTGTCAGGAGATTAAAAGTTTAGGAATACCCCCATTAAAACGTAGCATGCCCCGAGCCAGCCCCAGGTACAGCGGCTGCTGCTTCGGGGGCAGGAGCAGCCTCTGGTGTCTGCAGCACCACTGATGCCAGGCTCCTCTGCCTAAACCTTCCTCCAGCCTAAAGATCTGGACCTGCCAGCATTTCCAGAGCAAAGGACTTCTCCCTCCTCACATCAGGAGAAGCTCTTTGCTTCCCTGCCTCTTCTCAGAGGGAAGAACAGGTAAGAAAAAGAAGGAAGCATTTCCAGAAGCAATGGTTTTGCATCCATGGAATTCAGTGGGGGCAAATGTGAGCATCAGTGAGATGCTTGCTTAAAATGAGCACCCTCTATTCTTGGCTCTGCTATAAAGGCAGAGCTTGCAGAATGACTAGCTCGTTATTGAGAGACAGACTAGACTGAACAATGGGGACAGTTGACCTCAGACCACACACACACTGTCTTCACTTGGTTCCCAGATGATCTCTGGATACCGAGAAATCACTTTTCCTGAAACACCAGTCTCCTCTCTCCCCAAAATTATCCCACCCCTTCTCTGAGCATAGCTCTCAGTGAGTGAATCAAAAAACACATCACAGGTTTTCAAAAAGTGGATCCAGCAGAAATGGGACACCTTTTTATCTGTATGCTGGGAACCTGATTTTGTCAATTATACGCTGCATATAAAAAGCCTCTGCTATCTGCTTTCCCAGTACTCTGGGGAATGCATATGAATAATTTTAAATGAGGAAAATGCTGTTGGGAATATTGTTTTATTTGGGAATTCTAAACTTTGAAACACATCTACAAAGACTCTTTTATAATTAATAATATTTATTTTTTATATACACACATATATGCCTGTATTTTGGATTAAAATAAATAGAGGAAGGAGACTTCATTTATATTTCCACAACCACTAACATAGATCTTAAAAGACATGACAAAGTGCTTTAAAAAGAAATATCTTTGGACAAAGGTGGTAAGTGTGGGAAATTCTCTGATCACCTTCATGAAGGCCCAAGTGACTGACATGTGAGTGACAGATGTGATATCTGTGGCACAGAAATTATTCCATTTATCAACTATATACTTTCCCTGAAACATGATAGATATGGAGCAAGAATAATTCCGGAAATCTCTAATATATGTCAATATTTATAAAATTTCCACCAGGCTTTTTAGAAGAATGAGAATGCTAATAAGCTGCAAAGACAAAAAAATGCTCTTTATATCATGAGAGTTACTTCAAGGTGATAATTTAAACCTTTGAAGTCTTCTTGGCCTCTTTGATGACATCCCACTGTTTATTGACATAGTTCATTGTCTTTTGAACTATGTCAATTAGAATAATTTGTCTCAGAAACTTAGCAGTGATTTCTTAGAGATTGCTGACACAACACTCTTATTCTTAAAGGAACGATTTTCAGAGAAACACACAGGGGAATTACACTGTTTCCAAATTGCAATTGTTGTCCAGTTCTTTTGTATTTCATGCTATTCTTTTTGGTGATTTTTTGATGTAGCAAACAAATTGAATTCATTTTGGAAAATAAATTACCAACTGGAAGTTTTCTGAGCTGTCCACACAGTATCTGTTTCATCTTCCAGCATATGTTCCAAGTGTATCACTGGGACTGACACTAAGAAAGAAGGTGTTTTCCAGCTGTCACCACAAAGTGGTTTCTGAACTGGAGCAATATTGCCAGATCCTGGGTGCTCTTGCAAAAAAAAAAAAAAAAAGAACACCTGATCTCTTACTAGTGACCAATACTTACTAATGATCAGATAGAAGTTTCTGAGACTTTTTTAATGCTAGGCTTTCTTCTATATGTTTTTTTATTAAAAACTAAGAGGCCACTTTTTATTTTATAAATCTCAGCAAAGTCTTCTTCTATTCCATTTTTAGTCAGTGGAAACAAAATACTTGTTATCCAGACCTTGTAACATTCACATGTATTAATTTGCCTTCCTACAATGCTGTACCACAAGATGTTTTCTGTCTTCCCTGAGATCTGGATTATTTCTCTCTCAGCTACAAAATTCTGCAAAACATTTCAAAACAATGTTACAATAGTTATTATGTCAAAAGACTTAAAGTACAGCCATCTCAATCTACAAAAGGCCTCCTACATATTGCATTTCATTTCTCTGTTCATCAGTATTTACTAATGCATTTAACTTTTTAGAAAACATTTTTTCCTTGAAAAGTAACACACAGATTTTCAAGTATATTTTCCTGTTAAAATATATCATGTGTAGCATTTAATCTACAATATTTACAAACTCCCCCAGCCCTGCAAAAGAGCTCAGAGTCAAAATATTAAAAAAAAAAACAAAAACAAAAATCACAGGTTTAGTGGGGAGAGACAGATGACAGATCAGCCTAACATGACTTTGAATCTGGTCTCTAGGTTTGGTTATAAACTTGAGATTTTCTTTTCCAGTGTTGTAAATATGAATACATTTATGTTAGATATAACTTTCACCAGATCTTCCTGACTTGCCATCAGCACAATTCAAAAAACTTGACCTCTAATGTCCAAATGAAAATGCTGAATGATGATAACTCATGGGGGGGAAAAAAAAAAATCTATTTTACTCAGGGCCATATTAGGGTGTCTCATTCTCATGAGCTGCCATCTGCAGATGATGTCCAATGCTGATGAAGAAGGTACTGCTCTGAAGGGAAAATAAAGTGCTTTGATATAGCCTCACATTTTTCAACAGAGATCAATAGTACAATAGTGTGTATTCATACACAAACACACATATATTTAAAGGCACTTGCATTAATATCCAGGACACCTGTGGTAAAATATTGCAATGTAAAATACACTTTAGATCAAGAAAAAAAAAAAGTCATTGACAAAAAGAAGTTTTAAAAATATTTCCTTATAATATGAAACCTACAGGAGCGTCTGCTGTTAAATATGTTCTCCTTCAAGATATGATATTCCTGTGCATGAAAACAAGGTTATTGCACAAGGAATTGGGGATGCCCTGATATTTTATATAATGGATTAGAAAAACAGCCAGTACAAACTATTAATTTTACCCTTTCAGACATGAGTAGAAACTCTGAATACTTTCCCAGCTCCAATTTTCTTCTCCATCTTGAGATGACCGACACCAAAGACACCAAATGCTCAGTGTCTTGGCTGAGCTGGCATTTTTCAGGTGTCTCACTCTGTACTCATGCAACCATTACTCACTTTTTGAAATTACACTGGGATGGGAAGCACTTCCTTGACCTTGGTGATACTGGATTGCTTAGGAGCTTCAAAATCCTGTCTTTGCCTTAGCGAAGTCTTTTCATCTTGTCTGAGCTGTGCCTCAGCTCAGCCTCACCAGGCTGCCACAGAATTCCCTGGGTTGTTGTCATCCCTGCTGCCAGTCTGGAGGACCCCATGTCTCTCCCCAGCCCTGGTTTCTGGTGCCCTCTGCACTCATGCTTCCACAGGGAAATTTCATCCTAGGAAATTCACCAGAACTAGAATTTGATATTACTACAGGTTTTTGTTTTTTTTTTTTTAATATTGCATTGGAGAGTTAGGATGGTGTCCTGGGGTGACAGGACATTTTCATGCTTGTATCCCAATCGTTTTTTTTCCCCTGTTCCCATGTTCTCAGTTTGTTTTGTCTGTGGCCTGGCCCCTTCCCCGGCTGCTGGCTTTTGGCTTGGCTTTTTGCTGCTAGCTTAGGCTTGCTTTGGCGTGCTTTGCTCGCTTGCTTTTTTTTCTTTTTTTTTTTTGCTTGCTTTTGCTTGTTTTTTTCTATTTTTTCCGCTTTTGTTTTTCCCCTTCTTTCCTTCCTCCCCTCCCCTGAAGACATCGGACTGGCTTCGGGCCCTGATTCGGGGACGTCGGGAACCCGCCCGGAGTCTGCACCTGAGAGACGCTTTGGCACCCTCCCCAACAGAGACTGCTCACCCCCCCTCTCGGATTGGTGAAAACATTTGTTGTCATCTTGGACTGTTTCTTCTTGTGTTGGGGAGTGGTTTTTTTTGTTGTTCCTTAATAAATAAGTTTTTTCCACTTTCCCTCTGAGGTAATTCCTCCCGAACCCGGTGAGTGCTGGGGGAGGGGCGGAGTAGTGGAGGGTTCGTTTTTCCTTTAAGGGGGCTCCTTTGGAGATTTTCCCCTAATTTGTCCTAAACTAGGACAGATGGATAAAAATCTCCTCTTAGAAGTGGAAAGGCAGGAACATTTTAATGCAAATATTTGGCCAAATAAACATCTCCAATACCTCAAGAAGTACCAAAAGGTAAATATGTGTCATCTTAGTTTTTCAGCATCGAACTTGATAAACCTTGCTTAACTCTCACAGAACTCCTCATACCTCCAACTTTTCACCAGCTAAGGTCTTGAAGGTCATTTAATATCTCAGCTGTTCAATTACCATGTTAGCATATGATTCACAGCATGCAAGTTTGCAAATAACATGTGTGTTGATGTAACTATTTATTCCATATGGGATTTAGGATTCAAGTCTATCTGCACATTTCAAAAGGATAAAAATTAATAATAGGGCACATGTTCAGTAATTTCCATTTGCATAATTATTTACTCATTAAAAAAGAAAATTATAAATAAATTGAGTCAACAGTTTTGTACCAAACACTCTTTTGTCACATTATTTTGATACAAAATTGAGACAAAGATGTAAATATTCAGGCATTGTTAGATACAAGTGCATGGCAGAAAACAAATAGCCTTGCTGTCAACATTTAAAATTACTGTAACTTCAGGTAAAATTATTATTAACATAGATACAACAGACCAGATCTCTAGCTGATGTAAATCACAGCAGTCTCATGGAAAATTTGCCTCAGAAAATTCATATGGCTGTACACAATCTCACACTGAGAAGTACAAGTAGAGCTTTACATCAGTCACTTTTTTAAAGCCCAACATTTGTTGTAATATAACTTTACACTGCTTTGTATTACAAATAGTATAGAAATTGTTAGCAGAATGAAATCTTCAACAAATTTTGTAGCAAATAAAATAGCCAGGAAAGAAATATTTGAACAGACCTTGTAATCAGATCTTATAATCTTTTGCAAATAGTCTTTTCATCCCCAGAAATTCAATGGGATTGATCACAAAAGTATTGAAGTGCCTTATGAACACATCCTTACAAAACATCTCCAAGGGGAGGAGATATTATTTCCTTTTTATTGGAGATAAAAGATGTAGAGACACAAGGATTTGTACAAGGTGAGACCAAAGGCATGACATACACAAGAAATGAACTAGAATTCGTTGGGTTCACATCCAGAGTCTAAAAGAGTACCACAGACTTTTATCTTCAGTGAAATTCAAGTTCTCATTTCTTTATAATTTCCAGTGAATCCATCATATTAATTAAAATAGTTAATAGTATTAGCAGAAAAAAACCTGCATTTATAACCTCTGATCTCAAGCACTCTTACCACAGTGGTTAGAGACTTTCAAAGCTGGTTTCCCACTCTCTCCCTTTTTGGAAGGGATTTGCAGAAATATTATTTTTCCTCCATTTATACTCTAAATGAGGACAAGACTAAATGCCTGACTCACCAAACACTCTTTTTCCAATCATGATCTGTTTCCTATGCCCAAGGCATTCACAAAAAGTAAAGGAAGCAAGTTTGTGCTCTGCGGTCATTCACTCACACAGAATTTTCCAAGAATCTGCACTGCTGGTGCAAAATGTTAGCTGTCCCTGAAGAAAACCAAAGCATTCCTGAACAATGATTCAATAGAGTGCTTTTTGCTACCTGAGGATGTTCTGAAGAATGTTTCTACTGGGGGTTTTTGCAGGATCAGTGGGAGTGAGCCCCTCAGCAGGCCCTGAGAACGTGTGGGGAAATCCCAGGGCCATCATCTTTCTGCAACCATCTAAATGCTCAGAGGGTCTTACATAGCGTGGGCTTAGGAAGAATTGCCATTTTAAACTCGGATTTTTAACAGATCAGTTTTAAAATTTTGCATCAATGGTCTCCCTGCAAAACAGAGGCTAAACTCAAAACAAAGAAATTCCTTGCTAGACAGGATACCAGCTAAAAAGAACACAGGGATAACTTTCCTCTCAATTCTTCACTGGCAGAAGTCTAAGTATCTTCCTTATCATCCCCATGAGTGGCAAAACCCAGTAAATTTTATTTTAGGTATTAAATTATTAAAAAATACACGGGTTTAAAAAACCCCACCAAGCCCCTACTCTGAGAGTGACAGTATTTTTAGTCTTGACTGCTGTATCAGGAATTTTCAGCAGTAAGAATTCATATTTCTTCTCATTCTATGAAATAAAAAAGGCTTACAATTCTGTGAAATGTAATGTACAGGTTTAATAGGATTGTACTCTTGCCTAATGTCACAGTAACAAATAAATGCAATAGAGAGTTGCTGACACAATAGAAAACTGCTAGTTCAACACAAATGAGTCTCTGTAAATAAATCTGAAGTAATTTCTCTATACATCTTGGCTGCTGCTTTAAGCTTTGCTTACAACCAGGGTGAGGGTGTGGGGTAACCTTACAGCAACCTCCTCAGTGTGTTACAGGATATTGCAACTCAAGGAAAGGGCGACCTGGTGGTTTGACACCAAAATACCTTGTTTAGGCACAAACTCCCCATTGTAGCCCACATGTCAAAAAGCACAGAATGGCACATCCTGATCTGATGGAAAAGGGATTACAAAGGCACAGGGGTACTGCCATGCACTGGCCCGTGGTCACATAGAGCTGCTGCCACAGATTTGGCAGCACATAACCTGGGTACAAGAAATGAAAGCAACACCTTACCTCCATAATCAGCAGGTTTTGGCTCTTTCTGCCACCATTTCCTTTCTGGCACAGGCTTTCTTCTGACTGGGAGATCCTGCAAAAAGCATACTGGGGGAAAATAGCCATTGCTCCTACCCCAACAACTTTCCATCCTACTTCTGCTGAGTCTTTCCAGCATCACCAGTTTTAATGTCACAGCATCTCTACCACGTTGACCAGTCAAGGGGAAAACATACAAGCTGACACATTTGCATGTTATGCATTGTATAAAAGCATGAGAGACCCTTATCTTCAATAAAAATAAAGGTAGGGGGAAAAAAAAGAACAACAACAACAACAAAAAGCAATAAAAAAACCACAAAATTGGCTGTTGTGAGTATGAAATGGTAACGGATAAAGCAGCTGTCACCCTTTTTCTTCACCTTTCCCTATATTGGCATGTTTCGTATTCTATCTTATCCCATATAGGATACAGTTCTAAGCAGCATCTAACATTAAGCAAATTGTATACTATAATATTTTTCAGTTCAAGATATCAGCTCTCCATCAACTCAAAGTGTTGCTCTAACAGCACAGATAGAAGACACCTTTTATTTTTCAACATACATAAGAACCTATTAAATAAGATGGCCAGTAACTCTTCTAAAGGAATAATTTGGCATTCCAGCAAGAGCTGGCATTTTCTTCAGAACACACACTGGATGGTTTGTTCCAGTTGTTCCCTGTAAGCTGTAACATATAGTCATAGACTACCTCCTGATATTCAAAAATATTATAATTGTTTTTGTCAAGGAAATCTTCTTGTATATTACTGTCATGACTTTCCTTCTGTGGAAGGTTGGCCTTGGCCATGTACTCCTCTCCCACTTCTCCTCCTCAGGTGGATAGGGGGGAAAAAATAAGATGGAAAAGCTTATCAAAAATTCTCAATAAAATTATCAATATTCATGGATAAAACAGACTTGATTTGGTGACAGGTAACTTTTTTCATTAAAAAAAAGAATAAGTTACTTTATTCATTATTTATTGCCAGCTAAAAAAGAATTGAAAGGTGTGGAACAAAGGCAAACAAAGTAAGATACTGTCACCCTCTGCTTCCCATTCTTAACTTTATTCCCTCATTTCCATCTCCCCTGACCCCACCAGGGTCTCTCCAGTGGTGGCAAGGGACTCTACTGTCACACAACTCTTTACCCTCCTCTCACTTTGATGATCTGCTGCTTCACACACTTTCTTCTCTTCAACCCAGTGTTTTGCCAGTGCTTCCCACTCAACCACATTTTGGCCTTTCTAAAATAAAAAAAAAAACAGAAAGCAGCAGCCCCTTGTGAGCAATCTTCAATGATCTGCTTTCAGTTAAGTGCCATTACGGAATATGACACGTAGGAAATAAGGAGCGGCAGGAGGACCCGGTCCTTGCACTGTTTATTGACAATCTCCCTGGGTGGTTTGATTAGCTGAGGAGCAGATGCTATTTTTTCCCCCTTTCTTGATCTTTTTTTGTTTGGAAAACCTGAAGCTGATTGCACATATGCTTAAAGTTTAGGAATGCAGATTTGGAAAAATCTAAACATGTAAATACATTTCATGAATATTACCAAGTAGGCACCAAATATTTATTTTAACCATCCGATTTCCACGCACAAATGTTTAGCTGATACAAACAAAGGGACTCAATTGGTCAAATTTTCTTTAGGGTATAAAAGGAGTTTGTCTTTGTTTCTGTCCTGGTTTAATTATCTTTCTTGGTCCAGATGCCTTCATTGAGCTGCATCTGCAAAATATTTCTTGGGTGAGGTATGACTCAATCCTTCCTGTGTTATGCCCCTGTGGCCAAGACCCAGGCAAGCTGAACACCCTCATGGAGGTTGAGTTGTGAGTGCCCAGCACCCTAAACTGTTTTATAGGCAAGTTTGCATATCTCAGTTGTGCAAAATTTCACAACAGAAGAAACTGCTCGTGGACCACTCCTCAGAACATGAATATACTTATCTACATGTATCCTTAATATTTCATGGGGCTAGACAAGAAAGGACAGGACATTAATGTTTCTTGCAGGAACGGATGAGCAAGAGGATGTGAATGCTGGCTAAAGCATCTGAAAGGACTTTGTAGGGCCTAGCTAGAGGGACCATGGTTGTAGGGTGGCCAAAAACCTTCTCCACTGAGGGACAACCACAGAGAACAGCAATCAGAAGGAGGAGAGCCTTTACTAAACACAGTCAAAGGACTCCCTATGGCATGTTACCTCTTGGAAGGAAATATTTCTGACCGATCTCAGTTTTCCAGAGGACAAAAATTAAGGCCCTTCAGAAGGCAAAACAAAGAATCTTCAAGGATCACAAACGACAGACAGTCAGAACTGTCTTGACAGAGAGCCTCTGAAGGTCATCTCCCTCTGATTCTGAGTCACCATTTTGTGTGACTCAAGGGTCTATGGTTTCCACTGAACAGATGGATGCACACAGTCCATGTTTTAATGCCAGGAGGCAACTACTCTTCCTCTATAACTGTCCTTCTATTCTGCAGGGAAGGCTGAGGGGAGAGGTCAAGGGACAGGGCAGGAATATTTAATTGATATTTTTAATAAAAGAAAACACTCTGACATGAAAATATTTTTTAAAAAGTTTGTACATTTCCCAAATTGCACCGGGAATTAGAATGATACATTATTTCTTTCCCTATAACATTTTATTTTGGTGTTTCCTGATCAGCCAAATAGAAGCAGCTACCTTTCCTCTCCTCTTACTCTGTGCTGAGTACACTGACCTGAGTGCATACATTTTCCTAACTCTATATGCAATGGAGGAACTGACAGTAGGAGTGTTGGCAACACTCATATTTTCAAGGCTGGAACAAGTGAAATTAAGTCACAACTCAATTGGACAAGTATTAAACAGGAATGTTCATTGGAAAAAGGTGGTTTTGACAGTAAAATTGACAGTAAAATTGACAGTAAATTTGACAGTAAAATTTTGAGCAAAACAAACAGAATTTGACCAGAATTGAAAATTTAATTTAAAAATTATCAATAGTCATGTCATACCACAACACCTCCCTCCATGGTCAGTCAGCCAATAGCACATTTGATGTCTGCCACACTGGTATTTTCAGATTAGAGTACTTTTCCTTTTGGTGGGTCACACTCTTGTTTGCAGTGGTTGATTCACTTTTTTTTTCTCTTAAATTTGAGAGGGAAAATTCTGTAATCTAATCTGTTTTTGTAAGACTGAACTAACCAACAGGAAAAAACTCTTAAAACCTATTGACATAATAAGACGCACTTTGCTTGTTACCAATGGCTGTTCATTAAATGTAGACTTATGTATGTATAATAGTGGCATTTCCTGTATCTTTAATTGTCACAGACATCAGAGACTTCAGAACTTAGAAGGAACTTTTGTGTCCAGTGTCTTCAGATATCTGTGTGGCTGAGATCTGGCTGGATTATACAAAGTGAATTTGAAATGAGAAGGTAATCCCTTACAAATTCAGTGAATCAGACAAGCATTATGATTGGAGCTTTTTTGCATTATCTTATACAGAACCAACTGTTACCTCATAATTTGCTGATGGATGTATTTGTCCCAGTGTCCAACACTTTCTTTTCCTTTTCCAAAATGCATCCTTACAGAAAAGCCTGCTCTTCTCATAATACTTTTGAATGGAGTCTGCTATAGCTGGGATGTCATTATATAGTTAACCCAGATGGTCTGAATAATACTGAATGGTTCAAGCCACTCTAATTGTGTACAATTTTGGTGTAGAAGTTGTTTTGTAGGGGAAAAAAAAGAGTAACTCATTCCATTATGTTTTTCTTTTTTCCTTTCAGAAACAGACTTACTAAAAACTGGGACAAGAATTTAAAAAGCAACCAGTAAATGTGGGTGCAGAGCAATACCTCAGAGAATTCACTCTCCTGGATGCACCCTGGCTGAGCAGACTGTTGAAATCATGGATTAACATGATCAGACAATGGTTTTAAATTGTCGTTTATGTGCAACAATATAATAAGCAGCTATCTGCTATGTCTATCTATCCTGTTCTACGTTAAACATATTTACAGCTAAAAATTACTCAATTTTTCCACAAAAAAAAAAAAAAAGGAGAAATTGACTATTTCTTGCAAAAGGTTCCTTTTTTTTTTCTTTTAACTAAAGATTTCAATTCTGAAATATCTGGGGTACTGATATTTTTTACTTCATTTCCCATGGGAAACCAATGGATTCCATAATTCATTGCAGCAGCTCAGCAAGAGGTGAAAATTATATGCAATGTAATCTGTTTGGGGAGAATCACACAGAAAGAACAATGGTGGGATAAAAATCCAAAATATAACTCTCATGAGCAATGTGGAAGTATTTTTCAAATAAAAGTATTCAGTTTTCAATTTTTAGTAATAAGGCAACATATTCTCAAAAACAGCTGCCTACTTCAAACCAGTCTGGTTAACTCCTGTGTAACTGTGACACTGGTTCATTTTCTGTGTAACTGGTTCAGATACAGACACTGGTTCATTTTCTGTATAATGTCTGCATATAATGACGTGGCTTTTTTTTTTTTTTTTTCAGTGCTGTGATAGATTATGGCACTTACAAAACATGTATCTTCTTAACCAGTACAAGGGGTGATAGAAAAGTCATACAAAATCCTCCAACCTAACACTGTACAGTTGGTAGCTTAATGGTAGTAAACAGAGGTCATCAATAAAGTGTATCTGATTTTATTTTCCACTTACAACATATTCTGTAGATCAGTCATGGACTGTGAGGCTCCACGGCCCTGTCCACAGGAGGAAGGGTGACTCCACAGTTACGGCATTAGACCTGAGTTTAAGCAATTTGGCTTCAATTTCCAGTTCTCCTATGGAATCTGGGGCAATCTCCCATCTCTTTGGTTCCTATCTCCCATCTGGGAATACAATAATACTTCTTTCATGGCTCTTGTGGTTTGCTCACTTAAAAACCACTTAGGGGCAGGCAGTGCCCTACAGTGGGTTGTTGGGGAGGATGATGCAGGAAGGCCCTGCAGAAATGGTTTATTGGTGAAAGATTTTAAGAATGTAAAACCTGCAGAAGAGATAGAGTTAAAAGCAAGACTTGAGCTATAGAATGCGAAGCAGGAAGACGGTGATTCAGTTATCTGAAGACCAGGCCCCTGATGATTGAACAATACTGCTCCCCAGACAAAGGGATAAGGGGTTGGGCCCTACCAGGTGATAGGGGAAAAGGTGGGTTTGCCAGGTTTTTAGTATGGTAATATAATGGTTCTCATAGGCTGTATGTAAATTCTGTAGGTTTTGTATCCTATAGTGGTTGGTTGGTGCTAACCAGAGTATTCAGCATAGAAGGGAATAAATGGGATTGTAAAAGCAAGTTCAGCCCCTTAGGACCACGCTTCAACTGGTGCTGGTCAGGCTGGCTGTCCCCACGAGCAATAAACCACGTGTCCAAAGAGCATCCCTGTCTCCAGAAATCTCTCATCGAACCCCAGAGAGATCCCAGCCTTTTCTAATAGTGGGTGTCTGTGTGCAGGGCTCAGAACTGCAGAAATCCAACCCTGCTCGAGGAACCACTGTGAGACCACAAAAACAGCAACAATAACCCACTCCCAGGGATATAAATACACACCCAGACTGGCTGGAGCGTGTGCTTGAGCACTGGTGGAAGGCAGGCCCAGCAGCCAAAACGGCATATGCAGTGCCTTTGAGGAAATCCCAGACCTGCCATGGCTGTGAGATGAGTCATGCTCCATTTTAGCCTTTTGCAGCAGTTGCTGGGGCAGCAGCAGGTGATGCTACCTGTCACTGGCAGGCTTGTGAAGCCTTGCTGCCTACTTGCTGTCTTCACCCGCTATTCAGAGAGCACTTGACTGACAGGAGCTGAGCAGTGTTTCACCCTGTGGGGTTCGTGACAGCCACAGTGTCTGTCAACACATTCTATCACTCTCTGCTTATGCAGACAATTTTTTTTTCCTTTTTCCTTTCTCCCTCCATTTTTCCTTTTTTTTTTTTTTTCCTTTCCCCTCCTGATGTATTCATCACTAGGCTGCAGACACCTAGTTAATCCATTTAGAACCTATCAGCTCTGTTCATCGGCTCATAAACCCATTACCTCGGAGGCGCTGTGCTCAGGGACACAGGTGCCAGACCAGTGCACAAAACCCAATTGAGTTATGTAGCAGGCAGCAAGGCCCTTGGATTCATGATTCTGCCTGCATGGGGAATTGCACGCGTTATGTGGCAGCAGCCACTTTATTAAATATCGATTTAAATCATAGCCTTTAATCAAATCTGATAGAAGACCTTTCTCACCTCCTGTCTCTCCTCCCCCTCCTCATGTCTTCTCGATGCTCCCCCCTCTCCCCCAGCCCTCTCCTGTCTCACACGGGTCCGCCTGATGACAGCAAAGCTCAGGAATGAATAGTTAGCAAGTAGTTCAACAGCAAACCCTTATCAACAGTAATGAGGCATTTGCGATAATCGAGTGATGAAATGTAAATGGGCAGTAATGAGCACAATTACATCCACTGGGGAACCATCAAAGCTGCTTCTTTCCTCGCAGATGGATGAGCTCTCTCACTGTTGCTGCCCATTGCTGCCTCCGCTCTGAGCGCGGCACGGATGCGGGGACCGGCGGGAAGGGAGGTGGCGCTGGGAAGAGCAGGATCTGGCGGTGCCTTGGCGGAGGAGCCTGCTGTCCAGGTAGAAGCTGATCTTCCTTTGTGCTTATTCCACCTTGGATGGTTAGCCTTTGCCTCTTTCTCCCCCACCCTCCCTCCGCCCTCCCTCTCCTCCCTGCCGGTCCTTAGGGATGATTTGATTTGCTGCAATGTTTGAAAACTGCCTCATTGTGCTAACAAGATTAACTCGAGCCTATGTCTGCTTGATACACTGGAAATGTGCAGGGTGACTCAGAGTGGCTTTCAGCTGGAAGGAGCCAAGAAATGGGACGGTTGCCAGGGAACAGGCCCGACGGCAGATTATGTCATCCTCGCCGGCAAGGGACCAGTGGGGAAGAACACCGCACTGTTCAGGAAAGGGGGAAACTCGGCGTTTCCGTAATCCAGCCGGGAAACATTAACAGATCCCAGAAACTGCTCACCCAGAAATAAACACATCAAACTGCGTAATCCGGCCCGGTTACTCAGTTTATCCTGGATAATTTAAGCAACTAAATAATGCTGGAGAAAAGGCAAAGACCCAGGGTTAAAAACTTGGGTTGCAAAGAAACCCATGTGGAAAACATTCTTGTGGCTCTTGTGTGTTCCCCAAACTGTTCTTGCCTCTATTTCCAGGTCTCACGGGGTTTAACTGTGGCATATAACCTAATTGTCAGTGTCCTTATTTCCGTGTTTCCCACATTATCAATGGGGAATTATGACAGTTTGTTTAAGAAGCGATCAGCTAAGGAAGGTTTATCAGCTGTGACTTCTTTTTCTTCAAAGTCACACAAAGCTTCTTGTGTGCCTAAGCTCTGATGGCCAAAGTTATGTTTCTGTTACTTCTTGCATTAAAGTCCTCTTTAATTATGCATTCATTGTATCCTATGAAGAATTCCTATGCAGAGAAATCTCCTCCCTGTGGATCACACTCTTGAAAACCAGGCATAGTGCAGATGGTCTATGAAGAGCACGCTGCAGGACTTTTGACCCTTGGCAGATCTGCAGAGAAGAGTAGGTGTCACATTCAGCATGTCCAGAAGCACACCAGCCCATTGGGGCTGCACAAAGGGGCCACTGGCAGATCTGGAGGCAGGAAAGAGAAGTTCAGCAGTGACTGTGAACTGAATTTATACACTGCAAGGACGTGGGTCTCATTTACAATAACACCATTTCATAAACTGACTGCAAAGCTCAGGCTGTCTACTTTTTGTTTTAAAAGCATGCACATTTTGCATAACTTAAGTGGCTGCAAAGTCTCTGGGATGACTGGAAAATCTCACCAAGCTGAACAGTAAAGCGTGCAGTGGAACAAATTAATACTGGTGGATAGGGAGTAATGAAATAGGAAAGGGCGAATCTTTGGGTTGTAATAGGTAGGATCTGAATGAAAACAAGGTTTGTGAGCAGAGAATTGTGAGGTTTGTGAGCCAGAGACAAGGTTTGTGAGCCAGAGACCAAAAGGCTCAGGGGCAGGAAAAAATCTTGAGAGGAGACTGGCAATATTCACTACATGTTTCCAAACAAAGTCAGGTTGAGGCTGAACATTCTGAAGGCTACAAGAATGAAACAGTTTTCAAATGCAGCTGAGTTTTTCTCTCAGTTCTCGCTTTCCAGCTCTCAGAACTGGAACGTTCTCACAAATGTAAGTTGGTGGCAGTGAATTCCATCAGTTACCACTTGTGCCACACAAGATGGCCTCAGATTGAGCCAGGGGACATTTAGCTTGGATATTAGGCAAAATTTTTTCAAGGAAAGGGTTGTCAAGCACTGGAAAAGGCTTCCCAGGGAAGTGATTGAGTCACCAGCCCTGGTGGTATCTAAAAGATTGTGTGGATGTGGCACTGAGGGACATGGTTTAGTGGTGACTTGGCAGTGCTAGGTAAAGGGTTGGATTCCATGATCTTAGAGATCTTTTCTAACCTAAAGGATTCAATGATTCTAAGAAATACTCCCTCTCATCACACTTAAATCTGCTGCCTTCTGATTTCAGAGAACATTCCCCACTTTCTGTGTCAGAAGTGGCTCCAAATGACCAATCACTGTGCAGAAACCACATGAGCAATCCAAATCTTGGCGAATGCAGTGCGTCAACTCATCTGTGGACTAATTACGCAGCTGCTGCATCTGGAAATAAATAACCAGTGCATAGGTTTAGGAAAGATCCCACAGATGCTGCAGCCTTGGTGTGGTGGATCACCCACCCACCTGTTCCAAAGCCATCAAGCAGCTCAGCTGACTGGACAGTCAGAGGGATGAGGATGGCCACTCCTGCTGGCTGCCACAGAAGAGCCTCATGATGTCCTAATGAGTTACTTAATATTATAGACTTCTATCACCCCCAGTGTTTTTACCCGCATTATTGTTGATTCATGTTGCCTTTAGAAATACTCTGGGATCGTTTATTTGTTAGAGATGCAATAGTTGTTAAATTGTATTAGTTATTGACCTTAGTGGCAATAAACTGTAGCAACAGTAGTCTATTGTAAACACTGCTAAATCATAATCAGCTGGCATAATGCTGGTATTTCTGACCATTTATATACTGATCACAGTATATAAAAGTGTAAGGGTACTGTATACAGTTTTGGAATGGACTGGATTTAAAGACATATTCAACCGATTTATCATTTAACTTACGGGTTCACAAAAGCTATTAAACAAGCCAGTGAGCCTGGAGGCCATGCATATGCTACAGCCCTGGAAATGTAAAGAAGTTCATTTGAATCCCTTAATAATGACCTTGACCTATTGAACAAGGTGTACTTTTTGTCAACAATTCATCTCACTCTTGACCCTGGCAAAATGCCTAGCCTTTGAGTACTTCTGGTGGGGGAGGAAGGGCTTGGGGTGTTTTTTTCTTTCCCCTGGTGAAATGGGCCAATTTTTTCCCTGTTTAGCAAAATCTGGAACACAGATCATTAGAATGCTTTTGGCAGCTAATTTGAACATCAGTGACTCAACTTTGAGGAGGAAGCCTTTTTCTGCCCTAAAGAATCTCAGAGAGTTTTCAGACTACAGTAATTGAAAAATCCCTAAACACTCACTCACAGAGGAGATACACATTACTGCAGGAACAGTCTACAAATTGTAAAGTATTCAATTTACATTCTCAGTACCTCAGGGCAGTTGTGAAGAATTTATATCTTCAGAAACCTTTGAACTAACAAAAGATAACATTTCACAGCAAAGTCTACTCGCATAAAAGTTTTTTAACTCCCTTCATTCTTATTCTGAAGGAAGTGTCTTTTGCTCTTCTGGAACCACCGCTCAACACAGGTGTTAAAAAGGAGATGGAAAGGGAAATAGAGGTGTTAAAAGAATTTAATGGACATCCTGCATCTCATTTAGAACATGAGTTCATTATTCACCAGTCCACACATGATGTATTCTTGCTCTGAACTTGATGTCTTTTTAAATGATACTTAGGTTTGATCAATGTGCAAAGATTCTTAGTTATATTAAAACGTGCAGGTAACAGGCACAGTTATACCCTGGGTGAGGGCATGCTACACCCTGATGAGAGCAAGAGGAGATCTTTTTGTCCCTGTGAGCATCAGCTGGGGCGATGTGTGGTGCCACATCTAATGTGGTACTTTGGCTATATTGCCCACTGGGTCTCAATCTGCTTGCAGACATTGCATTTAAAAACAAATATTGATGACACTTCAGTGGGACTAAAGGGAGAGTTTTTGTCATTAGAAAGCATTAGAAAGTGTTTTGGTTTTTGTTTGTGGGTTTTGGGTTTTTTTTTTTTTTTCTATTAGGGTCACTACAGAGATTATATCTCTTGGATCTCTATCAGCAAACCAACATTTTTAGAGTTTCCATTGTGAACCACACAAAAACTGGTGCATTAATTTAGGTACCTCAAAGGCTTCATGGAATACCTTTAGACACAACCTTAATGTTGTGCTCAAGCCACACAGAAGTGAGGGTTAACATCCAGCTGACACTTGAGTCAAGAAGAAGAAGACAGAGACTGATAACTCATCAGGGTTCAAGCTCACAGAATCAGGCCCTGTTTATGTAGAGAAAATTGGTAATAGATACAGGCATTGCATTTGCTAGTTAGGAAATTATCTTTCTCTTCCTCTGCCCCTTTTCTTCATCAAAGAACACTCAACATAATTACCAATCTAATGACATCCTCTTGCTTGACTTTTTTCCCCTAATTTCTACAGAAAAAAGAGAAGAGAGGAAGGACAGAAAAAAAATTTGCTTCAAGCCAACCTTAAATCTGTGATTACCATATTCATGTCCAACACTAAGCATTATGTGGAAACATTAATGAAAGTTTTAAAATGCAATCATTGGTTAAAGTTTTTTTCCCCTTCTCTATAAAGAAATTGATAAATGTTTCTATTAACTAATAACCCAGGAATCAACAGTCTTATAAAACTGGTTTATTCAGCCCAGAAAATTAGGCAATCCATCATGACTGATTTGCTCACATTTTCCCCTGCAAATAAGTGAGATGAAAACTTTAAAACCAATAAGATAATGCACTTAACAAATTCAGCTGAGAGAGATGGATAAACTAAGATGCCACTGGCATCAGTTAAGGAAAATCTGTCGTGTTTCCAATTATTTGAGCAGATTTTGTATCCCAATTTGCTGCCAGACTGCCTGCATCCCCCACTCCCCTCTTTCAAACCAAATCATCTGATCTTAAATCAGAACAAGCTCATCATATCACACTATGGAAGGCCAACAGGGGATAAATGACACCAGATGTTATATGAGTTTTCTTTTAGGCTTTCATTTCAGACTTACTGCATTCCCCATGCTGCTTTTTACTTGTCAAAAACTAAAATGTGCTTTGATAGATAACAACCCTATTTTCTTCACTGCCTGAGCTTAGAGAATACCATTAAGTATTGATATTGATGGTGCTTAACTAGGGAATGCAACCTGGGACCATGGAAAGCAGGATCCTGGGACCCTGAGATATCTTTTGGTCCCACAGATACATTTTCTGTGGATCCCAGGGTTTTTCTGTTGTTGCTGCTGGGGGTGGTGTCGGGATACATGCTGTGTGATTTTTACAGCACAAAATGTGAGCACTCAGACAGACAGGAAGAGCAAGGAGGGGCAGGCAGGCTCAGAAACATAACTCTTAGGCCCATCTGCTGCTGCTGTCTGAGCTGCTGAGGGAGTCACTATCATACCAAAAGAATAACAATGAACTTCTGAAACTGAACTGAGGCCCGCTGGTGCAAAATTCAAGGCACATCATTTTAATTTGCTTTCCTTATGGTCTTCCAGAGTCATTGTGTGCCCAGACCAGTAGTGAAAAAGACTGGGAAATGGAAGAAACAAAGAACAGCAAGGGGAGAACAAGGCATGCAGAGGAGATGACACACATGACTGCAGGGCACATGGTACCCAACCAGGCTAAGTCTGAGCAAAGGAGTTTCAATGTAAGTGAGAAACCTGATGATTCTACCAAGGTGTAGACATTTTAAAATCCAGCTGGTCATGCAATGTGCTAGCTGTGTTCCCAGGCTTAAAATGGCTGGCCAGTGCTGCAAAGAACCTGATATAAATGAAATGTGAATCACCTTGGTAAAGGGCAAAGAAATAAATTTATACATGTCAGTCTCAGTTGTGAAGGAAAAAGCCATTTCTTTCAGTAGAGTCATAAATAATTGTCTTTAGGTACTTTTGTAAACATACACCAGCCTTTCACAATTGCCACAAATATTTTCTCAAGAAAATCTCTAAATACTGAATGCATTTTAACTCTCAAACTCACAGTGACAGGTGACATCACACCATAATGGTGTTTCCCATGAAGATGACACAGATCTCTTCCAGCTGGCCAGGTGTGCATGTTTGTATGGAGGCACTACCACAGATTTGAATACTTCAGTCTATTGCCTGGGAGTAGCTTGCTTGTCTCAAGGGTGTGAGAGGTGGCAGCTTAACCTCATCCCAATACACCTGGCAGGTGCAGTGAGGGACGTACTCTGACTGCAGCTGGTGACAAGCAGCTTGCTCCACAGGGTGCTGAAGTCAACAGGGTTAAGCCTCTAGAGCAAAGGATGAGATAAGGGTACAGTCAGCACACATGACAGCAGCAGAAGCTCTCCTTTACAGGTCAGAAATGCTCAATCACAGATTCTGAAGCAAAATTCAGCTCCATTTAAACATCAGAATAACTTCACCCCTCACCTCTTTCTGCTGCACTGGTGCTGTGCTGCTGCCTGTACATCTCTGCCGTGATGAGCCCACTCTTTACCACTGATAGCATCACCTTTGTGACTCGTGCAAAATGTGCTTGGTGAACAAAACACACCAGTAAGCCAGCAGCTGTCAGAAACCATGACTTACAGCATTAAATAGCATCAGTTTGGTTTGGCTGACACTTGGCAATATCTACCTACCACAGCACCACCTGATACTGAGAATGAGCTGGCCTCAGCTCCCACCCCTGCATACCTTCACAGGAAAGTAGAAATCCTCACCAAGAGACTCATGCAAAGAAGTGATAATGCAGAACACTCAGGGAATGGGGAGGAGGCCTGGCAGCAGATATATGGATATGTTTAGGCATATCAGTCTAGAGATCAGTGCCCTTTGGAGCCTGCTTTCATTCAAAGACCTGGATGAAACATAATGTGAAGAAAGGAGAAAACAGCAACTCCCAAGTAGTGACAACAAAAGAAACATCACTGAATATCTCACAGCGACAACGTTGTGCCAGACTTGACTTACCTTAGCCATTTGTACCACTGTAGGACATCTAGTGGTAAGCAGCAGCTTGAGCTGGTATCTCTATGCTCCCCTCCTAGCATTTTTTAGTTTGAGCATGAGCATCATATCAGTACTTTGTCCAGGTTCTGAAGTGTATTTTAGGTCTTTCATAGAAAAATAGCAGAATAGGGTAGAAGGTGACAAGCTGATTGCTAAACAACAAACAATTAACAGTGGAAGTTATTTAGGCAAAATGATGACAAAATCCATAATCTCTTCAAAATATTGCCCCCCAAAAAGATGATGGAATAACATTTTCATATTTTCTAAACTTCCAATTGTTATAAACACAGTCAGATATGCTAGGTAGCAAATGAAAGATCTCCCATCCTCCCATGCTCTCTCATTGCTAATTTATTATCCTTCCAAGCATCTCCTCACATGCTTTGTGGAATTGGGACAAATTGCTCCTTTTGGATCCACTGTTACAAGACAAAAAGCCTCAGTCAGACTCAGCAGTCCTCCAGCACCATCAGGAAGGGTCATCCCTATGGTCACCAGAAACATAAAACCTATGTCCCCTTAGCAGCCAAGTTAAGTGTGGTTCAGAATGGGCTGTGGTGGAGACACACACATGAGATGCCCTCTCTCCTTCCCCTCCATGTCAGAACAGAACAAAACAGGCTTGGAAATGGACTGTCCTGCCCACAGGCACTTGGTGTTTTCAGTCAACCTGAGCTGGCTCCCTTGGCCCCTCTGGACAGCCTTCCTGTAAGGGTTTTCTGCGTGTCTGAATGTCTCTGGTGCAAATTTTTTGCCTAAGATGAAGATTTTAAGTGAAATTGGAAAGAAATATATGTGTAAAGTGTTTCTGGAACTTCTTTTGGTGGGCAGCTCATTCCTCAAACTAGGAAATGTTTCATAACATTGAAATCAAAGCGGTTTGAACTGCAGAAGCAAATGCTGGCAACAGACTGCTCTCAACCAAACTCCAGGCTGAATATTACAAGCAGAAATTAGGCAGCTAGCACTTTGGCATGACAAATTGATTTCAGAAAATCAACACTCTGCTGACACATAAGTCATGATAGAAGAGCAAAAGTAATCAAATCAATGGCTTGTTTCACTGTATGACATTCAGCATAGATAAATCCCACCTATCCCTTGCTTAGGCCACCAAAACAGTGAAATCTCCATGTTGTGTCACTGGCCTGTCTGGCTGTGGGAACAAGCTCCTAATTTAGTCACTGCATACACTGTGTGCTTTCTGCAGAGTTATTTCCTTTTACATTTTCTCTGACCTAAGACATGCCTTTTTCTGGACTGATGATAAAAGAAACAACACTGAAATACCCCCATCAGTAACCCTCTTAAAATAAAAGTCTGAGAATTAACAGCAGCTGCACAGGTTATCTCTGGAGATCACAGGAGCAACTCCAAATTTCCCGGCATACAATTGTGTGGATGTTTGCCTTCTCATATCTTTCCAGTTGAGAATGAGGCAGCCAAGTAACGGGATTTGAATGCATATTGGCTTGCTGCCTCTGCTGTTTTGATTTGCAGACTGGCCAAGCAGAACACAATTAGTGGTTATTGACACCTTTACAGGAAGCACTCATAAGGGAAATGGGAAATTGAAAATGTCCTTTAAAAGATGGAAGCAAAATACTGTATCAAAGCTTGCTGGTAAATAAGACGAGCCTAGAAAAGTGCTCAGTCAGAATATTTGTATTTCTGTATCATTTAGGAAAATCCTATTATGGCTTTAGCCACAGAGACATCCCTGGTGTGCAAGATAGAGGCAGTTCATAAAATACATAGCATTTTCAGCTTGAAAATAGGGCAACCTATTGCTTTCTGTAGATGGCTATGTTACACCCCAGTTCCCATCAATAGAACATAATCTCATTGCAGCAGGCAATACTCAATATCAATGAAACACTGGTATTGTAGGCATTTGCAGACTGCCAGTACCTAAAGGACAGAAAGACTTTGTGTTTTTACAAGGGCCAATATCTCTGGAACACATTTATGAAACAAGGCAGCACACCAAGGAGGCAAATGAGTTATATGTGTGTGTCCACAGAGCTGTCTGCAGGCGTTTGTTTGTTCTGGCTCCCCTCTTTCTCTCTCTCTTCTGGTACTTTGCACCATCCCTACCTTACATTCTCTAAGTTTCACTTGCAATGTCAGTTATGCAATTAGTCCCCTGCCAATTAATGCCAAATTAGATGCCTGCTGTCAGCGTTCCCTAGCTCTGACAGAGTGTATGGTAATAATCTGTAACCAGGATAATGCTCTAAGGAGTCTGCATTGTTCTCTGGATGGAGAAAAAAAAAAGAAAGGAAAGCAAAAGAGAAAGAAAAAGTATGTTGGACGTTCACTTATGCCATCAGCAGTCAGTGCAAAAATAAAATAAGTTTTGTTGTGCAGTTATCCCAATGATTAAAATATAATAGGCTAATGAGATTACAGAGCTGATTGTGAACAAGACCAATTGTGTTAATTGGAGGCTCCTGAATGGCAATTTGAGCTGCTGCTGCTGCTGAGTTTTGAAATATAATCAGTTTTACTAATTTTATCTGATTTCTTAATGAAGCTTGCCTTGAGCAATTGTTCTATGTGTTCTTTAGCAAACAGCGTGTGTCATAACTGCTGACATTAATCTTGATTACTTTAGTTAAAATAAATAGTTATACTTGGGCGGCTTTCAGAAAATACATCAGAGCAAATGTAATGTTAGGAAAAAACGAAGTTTTACTTATATTTGGTGTTTTTCCTATATTGTATTTGCAAAATCCCAACTGGGAAACATCTTTCGTGTGTGGCCTGATCTTTCAGACCCTCCTGTCTTTCGCCCACCCTTCAGAAAGCATTTTTGACTTCCACAGAAGGAGGGATAAAGACAGTGTCATTATTACAGGAAAATTTTTACTAAGGGAGAAAAAAAATTCATCAACAAAACCCACCTCAGGAAAAAAAAATACAAAAAGCTTTTTTTATGCATGAATCTCAAAGTTGGCATACATTTTTGCCACCTCATGGTCCAGCTGCCAGTACTAACACTGGAGCCTTATAGAAATGCTCTCTCTCATATAGCTTATTTATTTTTATGGAGGATTAATATACTTAGGATGACTCTTTGGAGCTTTCACTGTGAATTTGATGGGATGCTGGACCATACTGCTTACAAAGGGACACATAAACATTAACAAAAATAAACAGTAGAAAAAGGGAAATGGAAATATAAGCAAATTAATGGTAAACATAGCTAGGGATTGTTCATATTTCAGAACTCCTATTATATTATGGCCTTGCCTTTGCAGGGATAATCCTTTCATAATTAAGATAATGGCTAACTAGTCTGATAGGTACTATACATCTTTTTGTGCCAGTATGTTTATATGACAACATAATTTGCATGTACTTATTACTGGACTATAAAATCTGTAGATTTTATATGTAGTTACATTGATTAGGTACTTGAATGATAAATAGAAACCATTTGGGGAAAGATGATATAGGATATATTAAACATTTATTTCACCCCCTCTTTATGGCCAGCACTGGTTTGTTAAATTAAAAGTGTTTAGTCTGGCCTGGACAGTAATCTATGTCCAATTCAGATCTAAATATGTATAATAAACAGTCCAGCTTTTAGTCCATATGCATGTAGCAATCTCTTTAGTCACGAGGTTTTAGAAAGGCTTTAGGTGTTTTTTCTCTAAGACGTTTTCTGGAGCAGGGGAAGGTCATGGCTGGCACTGCAAGGATGGGAAGCAGCTTCAACACAACACATCCTAGGACCACTCTGAGTACCAAGCAGCAGCAGCATTTTCTACATGATGGCTGAAAGTCTAGATTTCCTGTTTAAACTATGCTTCTGCAGTATTTAAACTCAACTTCTGCTTTAAACACCACAGTTAGAAAAGATGTCATCCTTTTATGGATGACTTTGACTTTATAAAGAAGCTGACACCTGGCATACAGTGTTTTCACTCCCTACCCTTCAAAGTACAGCCTTTTATTTAAATCTACTCCCAGTCCTGCCTAAAAACAGAGCAAAAAATTTTGAGGAAAAAAAAATCTCCAACAAACCATAAGATGTTTCCAGAATGGACGTTCCTTGAAATAACTGTAATTTGTAATCATGATTCATAACCATGATTCAGACCCTCACCCAAAAGGCAGTGTCCCCATCAGCCCAGGTCCCTCAAATACCAAACAACCTTTTCCAGACACATTTTAAGTCCCCAGTGAGTAGGCTCATGGCTTCTTTAGAAGTCCAGCTTCACTTAATGAGTACAAAATTTATGTGAATTTGAATTTGTGTATTCTTACTTTTGCTTAATAAATATGAAAATTTATATTTAATGAGAAACTACTTTTACCCCTCTCTGCCTTCCTTAATGAGAGCTAATTGAATAGAACAATTTTCATTTGGCAGGACACATCACGAGGGCTTGTCTATACTTAGAAATTTACTGAGATAACTAATCTGAAATGGTTGAGAAATATCCCTACAGCTTTTCTGCCCAAATAGCTGCTTCAAAGCAATTCTTTCAAATAAGCTATTTTTGTAAATTTCATGTGTATACAAGTCTCCAATCTAATATCCAGCTATTTGATCTGGTGAGGAAGTCACACTGTAGGAAAAAAAAAAAGTAACTTTGGGTCTGATTTGCCTTTATGCTAATGCGTAACACGATAGAAAAAGAGTATTTTTCTATCTAAAAGAAAAAAAGTGGCAGTGATAATTTAACTATAAATGACCTGGATATTGATTCTACCGTACCAGGGGCAAATTCTAGCCCCTGGTACTACTTTTAAAGGTGTCATAGAGGCTACTTTTTATTAAAATCTTTCACCTTTTAGTTTCTGATTAGGACTTAATAATTTATTTCTCAAGTGCTTTCCCTGCAATTTGGAGACAGCCAGGCTGCTGTAACTTTCAGAGGTACATTAGTGTGTGATAAGCCTTATTTTAGGTACTTGCTGTGCTCAGTCTAAGAATGGCTATGAAGTTTCAAAGCTCACCAGCGTTTCTTTGGGGTCTGGCAGCGCACCAAAACGGCAGACTCCGCTAAAACAGCCTGGATTCGGTAGACGAGGATTGATCCTTTCTTGTTCTGTGTGAGAACCATTTCCCTCAGCATGACCACCGCTTTAATCTTGTATTTTAAACATAAACTGAATGGCAGATTTTACAGTGTAATCTGCTAGGCACAGCAGCCTTTTAGAAGAATGAATCATTAACCTAGAAGCTATGTTTAAGTAAAAAGGACAGACAACAAGAAAGGGGGAGAGAGATTGGTTTTGTTCATGATTTAACACACAACTGTGATCCACTCGCCTCTAAAATGCATTGCTGAAGAAAAAAACCTCACTACAAGCAGGGCAGGAGAAGGTGTCAATACAAAAGAGCTTGAGAAGCATGGGGAGAGAGGGGGAGGAAAAATGATTTTTAAAATTTTCTCTCCTGCTGCATTTTTGAAATGTAGCACATAATTTTATGGTAGAAATGTTCTTGTTGCCACGCTGGTGTAAAGAGACAGAAGAGAAGGCATGTTGAGAAAGGCAATGTCTCTCTTCAGAGCAACTGATATAAGTGGAAAAAAAACGAGGAAGCAAAATGTTCCAGTTTTTCTTGTATTCAAGTCAAGCCATTTAATAAAAACTTTCATTCTAGTACACCACCAGGTCATTTCTGTTCAGAGGATAACTAAACTGCACCTAATGTTGTTGTATTAATCAACTTGTAGAGGAAGACTATCTAAGACACTTTCTCATAAATACTACTCTCCATCTTGCATCAGGCTGGACAGATTAAATACAACTTGCACCAGTGTTCAAGTCTATTTTGCATTGTGATGTTATTAGTGTAAGCAAGAATCAGAACCTTTGCTCTTAAACTACTCCTGAAAGTGGCTTAGATACTAAAATGTGAAACTGATACTACTAATTTACTGCCATCTTTAATAAATTTCCCTCTTATTTATGAGTATAAATGTGTGTAAATGTATTGACATCACAGGTGCATAAGTGGACCAGGAGAATCTGTTTTAACATTGCTATAGGGTATGTATGTTTGTTCATCATGTGTACACATAAAGCTTTCCTCCTCCTTGACTACAACAAGAAGGGTGTTAGATTGACCCATTATTATCTTTAACGTTTTGACTGCACGTTGCATTTTTAAATTAGACCCCTTAAGAAGAAAGCATGTAAAAAAAGGAAACCTCTCAACTTGTAGTTGGGGTATTTTCCAGCACATTGTTTAAATCCTATGTGTAAGTTGAACTTTTGCTGCCCAATTGCTCACTGCAGTTGGTATTTCCAAATGCACATCCATGTGAACAGCAGGTTTTTCTGCCATTTCCTGGGAATTGTTTTATACACCTGAGTCACCAGAAATGACTGAGCTAGATGAAAATAGGGGATCATCCTCTTGTGTGGCTTCTCTCATGTGTCCTAATATCATTTGATGATGCAGTGAAAGAATATGTTACTGTGACAGGATACATCAAAAGGAAGAGAAATATGTTTTCAGGGTGATGATGTCACCAGAAAAGCTTAGGCATGGCCAAGTGCATGTATATACATGGAGCTACCTGAAGAAATGTCCATGGCTGTCTATAAATGACATCCTGCTGACCTGCCCGTGATGGAGGACCATCATCAGAGGGATTTTCTATTTGCTTGGGAGAATGAGCAATATCTCTTTTTTTTTCCTATTCTTCATTCAAACTAAGGCGTTTGTAAACAAGAAGCCAACTCAGACCAGATGGGATCTTACTTTTCATAATGCAAAGACCAAATTTTTATTTAATCTTTCTAAATTGATTTACTGTGTCAGGCATCTCTTCTGTTGCTAATGGTAGGAACTGAAGAATTTGGGGGTTTACCACCTCATCCCAGAACACAGACTGGCTTCTTTTCTCACAGTTCTTATAACTTCTTTCACAAGCAAAAGATGAAGCCACAGATCAATCATATTTTGGGCATTAGAAGTCTTTCACAGAAGACATGCATGCCTTTACCTTCCTATCCTCCTTCAAGTCATCTCTAAATTTTAGAAAAAAAATGGTGGCATTATGATCCCTTCCTCTAGTTCTCCAGAACTACTTTTTTAAAATACTTTTTTAAAATGCTGCAACACCTGCACTTCTGAGATGCTTTGCTAACCTTTTCCTTTCTACCCTTAATTTCTCAAATCGATCTGATGAAAACAGATAGCTGTTATTTTTTCAGGCAATATTTACCTCAATTATCTCATATAGTCTATATTTAGATTTTTCTTTCAGAAGAAAATTTTGTCTCAGTCTGTATCTTGTAGATAAGCTGTCTTTGTATTTAGATTATTTACTTTTTCTATATCTAGTACTTATATCTTTCCACATTGTTTTTATACCTCATTTTTTAAATTAGGTTTTTAATATATTTTTCATGCATGACTGTGGCTTCCTCTGTAAGAATTTAATATATAAAGGAAGCTTATTTTACAACAAATAAGAATTAGCTAATTTCACAAAACAAAAGGGGAAAACCCCCAAAAGATTAAGGTGGGCCCAAGATCTAAAATTTGCCTAGTAGTGCAGTTTAGCACTTACACAGACATGTAGTTTTAGCTGTAGAATAGTTCCACTGAAATCTAGGACAGGGGAGCTGTATTGAGAACAGTTTTTAGGCATTGTTGTCACCAGCTGGGGTTGCAACAACTTTGGCGTACAAGCACAGCACAACTGTGGAGTGATTTTATTCCTAATGCCTTCTCCCAGTTGGACAAAGTGTAGTCAAAGCACAATACTGCAGCAGAAGGATGCCCCGGGACACCTTCCTAGGCACCCAGCTTGAGACCTGGGTGCAGCCAACATCAGTCAGATTGCTTCCTTATATTTCTTTTACTCCAGAGTTAAATCATAACTCACAGAGTCAGGAAAAGATTAACACGTTTGGAGCTTGGGAGCAGAAAGACTGACTCATTCTTGTTTATGATGCTTGCCTGTCTTATAATCTAGAACACAAGAGATATACCCAGCTAGATTTTTCAAGGATGCCAGGCATTAAGGGTTGTCATGCTTCAACCTTCCTCATGGCATTATATGAAAGGCTGTGTAATTCCTTGAAGAAAAATACTCACAGAGGTCACAGCAGTTTGCTTCAGCAAGCTGCTTTGCTTGCTGTCCTCTGAACACTGGCATTTGGAGGAATGTTTTTTTTATAATTATCTAAATGAGGTATGGAAAGTTCACCGACTATTCCTAGATAAACACTGAGGACAGCTGGCTACAGAGATTAATCCAAAGGTGTGATCTGATGGCAAAGTGAAAGGCAAGAGTTTTCTTTAGATTGAGACTCCAAAGTTGTCCTTTATCTTTCTTCCAGGAGAACTTGTGATCTCCTGGAAAAGCAATAAAAAATTAACAGCTCTTTTTCTCAATTTCCTATAATCCTTCGGTACCTGTCACCTCAATGCTACACAGATCTACTTGATCCCTGTGTTTATAAAATGCTTATGCATTTTACTGCTGCTAACCTCTTTCAGTTATTTTGCAGGGCCAGCTGGATTATTCTCCTTGTGGAACAACAGAGATGCTAATTCAATTCCACTTCAAACTTTTGCCATATATACATATGCCAATATGCATACATGGGAAGACACCTTTTTGCCTTTCAGATCTCATACCAAGTGTAATAGCTGACCTGTTTTCCTGATATGGAAAAGCTGAATCCATGTATTTCCTGTCTGATTCATTCTGTGCCATTTCTTTTGATTTAAAGAAAGTTTGCAGTAGCAGGAACTAATGCAAATTCTTTTGATAAATACAGTAATCCTCTGTTTTCAGACTACAACTTTCAGATCTGCAGGCTTCGTGCTTGAGTAAGAAACTTTTTTTTTTATTGCTTTTATTTATGTTTTCCCCATATTTTTGTCTCTGCAATGCCATGATGATTGCAAGCAGTGCTAGTCTCACACTGAGGTTTTAAAGAAAATTCAAATCACTAATCAATTGAAGTCACTAGTAAAGAAATAAAACATAAAGTCAGCAATTTTTTACTTCAGTTTAGAATTTTTGACTGCAGAAATTTTGTTTTCAGAAATTATCAGTTTTTATCTTGATTTCAATATATTCAATTAGTTCTTCTCAATGAATAATTCAATCAGCATTAGAATCCAGTTGGAAGCTTAAAAAAAATCTTGGTTTTGTCTTTAAGTTATAATGCATGCAGTAGATCTATGAAAACAATATCTGTTTAAGGAAATATATTTTCCCTTCTACATATCCATTGACTTAAAGACAGAATTATTTACTTAGTAAGAGCTATTTTAAAGTGTTTTTTCCTTCAATTGTAAAGATGTTGTGATATGTTTATAAATATTTTCTAACACAAATACCAAAACAAAAATACTATTCACCTAATGAAAAGGACGTATACCACACACCATATTCTAACATTCTGAAATGTAAAAAAGGATGAAGTTAAATTATATTAAACTAAAAACCTGGTTAATTGAATGGGCAAAGATATAAAATATCTTTCTGGTCAGCAACAAACAAAAAATGAGCAGCTTATTTAGTAGAACGTATTTAGTCACATATTTTACATCTTACCAACCAATCAAAAAAGGGAAAGCTTTCTAAAGGGCACAAGAAGGACAGATGCAGACAAAAACAGAAGACAACTTAAACCAAGTTAACCTCCTTGAAGATTTAAATCATGATTAAAACAAACCAATTTCAATCCTGGGGAATTAAATCAGCTCAATGAAGGCTTTGGGTTTGTAAACTTTTCATGCGTATCCCAGTGAGACCCTGACAACGCCTGAAATACCAGTGATGGTTGATGGATCACAACTGCTCTCACTCTGGAGCTCTTTACTCTGGTAATCAAGCCTGACAGGTATCCCTGTCAGCCACACAGTTTAGCTCTGAGCCACAGCTGGATTTCACCCACAGCGTTTAAAGAATGTGCAGTCCCAGAGGTTTTCAAGCTGTGACCGACTTTAGGGTGGTAGGTGACACAAGGCTGGAAGCAGCACTGCTACCATGGCTGCTGGTACCCAGAGAGCCCCCTGCCTCTGCTGAAATCACTGTCAAGTGACAGTGACCAGTCCCCAGCACCCAGAGCAGAGAAATGAGACAAAATCATTTTCTCCCAGGGTCTGTAGTGACCAGTCTTACAAAGATGACTGTGATCTTCAGGTTCAGAGCTATTGGCTGGCCCTTTGTGCTCCTTGCAACAAGGAGGTCCCTGTCCATTCCTGCCCAGGATTTCCTCATAACTGGAAGGCAGCAAGTGTCACAGAAAACATCAACCAGCTTTTGGCTGAACAACAACTAACCAGTATTTACGCTTTCTCAAATATTTCTGTCTCAAAGGGAGCTGCTACAATGGCTGCATCAAGGGAACTTGGAGGTAATGGCATCCCCAGATTTTGTGCCTTTCTTTCTCTTCTGGTTTAAGCCAGCCACTCTGCTGCAGGTTGAGTTTCTCTAACAGAGTGAGACCTACCTGTAATAAAATTAACCATGGGGTAGTTCTGGTGGAGATACAGAGGCAATTTCTTTGATGTTCTATGTGCAACCTGCCATGCAGTGATGATGAGCTATCCAGAATTTCCTCTTTACTGTAAACCCACCACTTTTAATTAATTGCCTGTTTTGTTGGGCTTGAAAACTGAGTAAGAACACAGTCCAGATCTCACAAAAACCTCCAGTCAAGGGGCAGGTTCAATAGCTGACTATACAATAGAAGAAGTCTGTCTGGTTTTATTTCTGGTAGATGAAGTCACTTTTTGAAAAATTGGATCTATAAAACTTCAGGGCATGATACAACGATAATAAATGCATAGAAGCTTTCATATTTATTAATTGCACATATTATAAGATAGAAACCAGCCAGAGTAGTTTTCTAAATTGGGATCAAGATTTTTTAAAGCAGCAGCTCTTTCAGCTGCAGATCCTCATACAAAACCCGCCAGTGAAGTTTCTGAGCATCAAGAGACTGAAAGCTGTGTAAGTATTTGAGACAAGGTAATAAGACTATCATGTGAAGTGCACAGCTTCTTTAAATTACCTTCTTCATACAGACAAAGATGAACATAAAAAAAAAAGGTAAGAAGTGACACTTCTGAAGTCTTTTCCCAAACCAATCAATAAAGAACAACTTCTAGAGATCACTTCCTCAGAAATTACCTGCAAGCTTCCATTTACTGTTCTGAAGCATGAAAGACAAATGGCAAAAACTGCTTTTGTTCCTAGCTTAGAAAGTAGAAACTGAGGCACTGAAAGTTTATGAAGCTTCTTTAGAACTGCCAGAGGACTTGGGAATACAACTCCTGTCCTTGCTCTCAAGATTGTCCATTAATTTTCCAGAAGTGGGAGAAGTTACTGTGATGACTATATTGTTTCCCTTAGAGTGAAAGGCAAGTCTCCTCCCACACAATTTTCTTGATATTGTTTGTTAAATTCCTTCTTGTGGCTGTCAACAGGACATTTAAAAACCAAAATACACAAAGGAAAAGCTATGCCACATGGCAGGTATAAAAAGCAACAGTTCTAAGGATTCATGCAAATATTAAAATGTACCTCTTACAGTTAACCTAGTGTTAATCATGGTTTCTGTTACACTGCCCAGAGGTGTTTCATTGTTTCCATTACAACAAGGATCTTTTTATTTTTTCTTTTACTTTTATCCCAGTAATTAGTCATGACTGACATTTAGAGATACGCAGGGCGAGATACCCCAATGCATTTTCTTTTGGCGGCCCTTGAATTAAGCTCAGTGCTAAAATAAAACATTTCCCTGCACCCCTCCCCTGTATTTTTAAGTGAATGTCATCCAAATGGCATTGCCACTCAAATCTTACAGTGAAATTCCTCACATGCTGATAGTGCAATGTGGGAATCTCTAAAATTGTCCCCTGTAGGTTCGAATTCAGCCCCTGAAGGTTCACTTGAGTTTAATTTCACTAATCACACGGGGACAGTTATTTTTTGCTCTTGCTCAGCTTCTCTTTCACTTGCGAGCACGCACACACTCACTCACGCTGCATCCCTCCCTTTCCATTGCACTTAAGTCCAGATTCCCTCTGACCATTCCCGCTCGCAAGCGGAGAGCGACACAGCACCAGGGTGCCCAAAGACCATAGGTGGGTCCTGTGCTTCAAGCCAATTTATTCACATTTGCGATGGTAAGATTGATTTTTATCCTGCATTTCTGACTTTATTTAACTGATTTCAGAAATTGCCACAGAGGTGGGGGCAGAGATCGTCTTCAAGGTTGTTGTCATCCGGAATTTTATGTCCTTCATTTTCTTTCACTCTGTATGCCTGTCACATCGGCTTAACTGTGAGTAGCGTACTAGCCAGTACCTCTGGCATACTGTATATTAATAGAATATTGATATAGCCCAAATACTGTTGTGGGATTCATCATTTGGTAAATCCTCTGCCGTCTGCAATTTTACAGAGCTGTTTAATTAGCAATTTTACAACCTCCTATTCTCTCATTAAATTAATTAATAATTAAGTTCAAATATAGGCATCTTTAATGTCATAATTATATTTCAGTTTTATGGTCACCAGAGTTTAGCTCATTAGGCAAGGTAGTCATAAACCATAGCTCTATTTAGGGGCTGAGGCACTGATGCTCAGGTAGTTTGCTTCTGTGTGGTATTTTTTATCCTTCTCACTTTCTCCTCTTCTTCCCCTGCCTCCCCCCTCTTCCCCCTGATCCTCCTGCTCCACTCCCTCTCATTGCTCTCTGCTAACATTGGCATTTTTTTTTCCTGTGGCAGCTCTTTCTAATTCATATGTCATGTTAAAAAAAATCCCTGTCACACACCCTCAGAGCCCTCCCTCCCTGTTACTTTCCCTGTGATGCTGTGCAGTGCTGCTGGCCTGCTGTGGGTCCTCTTTCCTTGCAAGCCCTAGGGACCATCACCTCCAGTGCTGGGCACACAGCAGTAGCAAATTTTGTGTAGCATCCTACCAGGGACATTGTATTCCTTTTTGACTGTGAGATTTACCAAGGCACGGGATGTAGTAATGACATTTCACACAGTATGATACGTTGTGCGTTGTTTTATATGTAGTGGATTTATTTCAGTCATTATCACTGATTAAACCAGCTTAGTTGAAAAGGCAAAGCAAAACTTGGCTTTGAAATTGTTCTTATTTAATTTTGTTTGTGCTCACATAACCCAGGACAGCACTAATTATCTCTTTAGTGTAGCTCATATTTCTAATGTAATTCATATGTAAATTGTAATTTAAATCATATGGGAATGTTTGTGTTCCTTGCATATTCTCAGTAAAGAGCACAAACAGTGAATTAAACTGTTTGGAAATGAAAACTTTATGTTGCCTTTTTTGAACTGTCTTTGATTTCTCTTGGCTTGCTGTTTCTCTAATGAATCATGATTCAATTGGATGGCTAAGGCCAATGCGTTTAGTCTCCTCTCTCTGTATTTATGCAGCTTGCTCACTGGCCTGCTTTTCCTTCTGAATTTGGGAGGCGGGGTGAGCTTTCTGCCTGCTCACTGTCTTTGAGAAAAACATCATAAGTTGGCTATTATTACTAATAAATAATATTTTTTATGACTAGAAAGCCTAAGAGCATGGCGTGGCACTATTTGTGCTGCTTTGCTACTCGAACAGAGCTGTACCAAAATGTTCTTTCTGGTAGCATATCTGAATGATATTAGGTTAAAATTTTAATCCCAGCCCAAACTTTCCATCTAATAACCTTAACTTTTTTTTTTTTCTTAATACAATATATGCGATATTACTGTCCTCTCTAAAAGCTGCTGCTGTCCAAAATGAACTGGTATTTTTGACAGGGCAAGTCAAAATTGATATGTGTGAGTAGAGCACAGTACAGTTAAAGTTGTTCCTAAACTTATGAAGTTTTAGGAGAGGTTTGCTTGCTGGATGCTGTGGTGGACTCTAACACCAAACAAGAACTAAGGTGGGTGCCAGGAAGGTGGGTGTGAAAGCCCAAAGAGCCATGGGTACCAGGTGCAACTGTGCTACCAGCTCCTGTGATAGAGAAGGTGAAGCAAAAGGGAAACAGGAAGGTTATTCTTCCCAAGTTCCATTGGAAGAATAATTAGAACTAAAGAGCTAGCAAGCCAGTGAATGATGGTGCCAGCCACACCTTTCTTTGCTAGAACTGCCCTTCACATTTCCTGGACAAAACTGAACTCACCACGTCAGGGAGACAATGAATGCCTCTTTCTCATCCTGCCAACACAGATCTTTGCCCGGCCCACGCCAAATGAAGTTGTCTGAGCTGTACAGACAGACAGATGTACCAGGCCCAATGTCATGGCTTTGCCCCAGCAAACTGTGACCTGGCCTGCCCCTGGCCACACAAGGGTGTGCTTGCAGCACTTCCCCAGTTTGGTGCAGGAGACTCACAACGTGGTGGTCCTAGAAGCATCTTCCCATGGACAGCTGCTGCTCAGGCTGGTATGCAAAGCCTTCAAAGGGGGAAAATCCCGGACTCCCTGCCAGCCTCTCTGGTGTTCAGGGGTACTGCTGTGGCCAGAAGAGAGGCAAGGCTTTGAGAACACGTTTGTGTGTTAGTCCCTGCTGCTGTAATGCCAGGCTCTGGGACAGGGGACACTTGTCACCGGTGGGAGACACTGCATGTGCCAAGAAAGAGGCAGAGAGGTCACACCAGTGAACAGGCACACCTGTTTTTTAACATCCCATCTCCCCATTGGGAAAAGTACTCCCTATTTTACAGTAATCATCTTTCTCAGGCTTTGGGAACCCTTACAGATAAGCCCAGCCTGTCAAGGTGCAGAGTCAGGGTGCTGTGCAGCGCAGCTGAGCAGACCGTGGGCAAGGCAAGCAAGAGGGACCCCTGGTCTGGTTTGGCTGTGACCACAGAGCCCTCCAGGAGCCAGATGCCCTCCAGGGAGGGACACTGCCACATTTAGGGCACGCATTTAAAGCACATGTACACACACACACACACACGCACACACACTCCCCGTGACGACACCAGAGCTGTCCGAAACTATTTTCAATAATTGATTTGCTGTTTAATTGAACATCATGACTGACTAACATAGCTCATTACTTTACTCATTAGTTAATTATCGAAGAAAGTAGGACAGGTCAATAAAATGAAAGGCTGTAAATTCCAATACTAATTAGCACCATTTCCTCAGAGACATATTTAAGGGCAGATTGGCTACCCAAATGTCCCTGGACCTTGTAGATGAAGGGAAAGGGTAGACTTACCATAAATCTAGATTACCAGCAAGCAAGGCTCCTCAGCAGTAAGTAGTCAGGTACACAAGTGAGCTACCACCAGGCACCCTATTTGAACTGGAATATTGGAACACAAGCAGCAGAGAAATTCCTATTTTTAAAAGAAAAGAGGGGGGTGGGGGTGGTGAGGGAGGGAGTGCTCATGCACCAGAGAGGATCCATATTTAAAATAAATTATGCAAACTGAACTACTTCTGCAGAGCACATTTGCTTTCCTAAGCTCTCTTTCCTGGTCTCTTTACAAGTATACACTTATCCTCTTTTTTTGGCAGTCCAAATCCTATTCAACACATCAGAACATCTGTTCAGAAGTGGACAAATTTTAATGTGAGGATTCTAATTTATATATATTTTTTTATTATTTTTAATAAACTATTCTAGTAATGGAAATTATATTCTCTTGTTATTGCTTTGTAATATCTTTGTATTATCTGTCTTCTCTATTATCTCAAAATTATTTTTTGTACTGTTTTTAATTTAAAACAAGTCTGATATACCATCTGAGGCAGAATTTAATGGGTCCATCAGAGCCTTAAATGAGCCAAGAAGTGATTTAAAACAAAGAAAAACAGGCTCAGAGAAGACTGGGAGAAAAGTAGACTAAGAGAATGCATGTATGTTTATGCATGTTTGCATGCATGGCATGTGATTTATAACTGCATGCACACACACACACACACATATATATACACATATGGATTATACTTAAATAATGTGTATGTATATAAAAAGAATGCAGCCACATACATACAGCCACATACATACACACTGAAATATGTCTACATCGGGTTCTTATTGCTCACTGTGGGGAAATTATCAAATTCCTTGAGTTCTGAAGTTTAAAAACCCCCCATGTCTTTCTGTCTTCCTTTAAAAATTGATACAAGAGGACTCAGACTATGGAAAGTTTCTGTTGATATACTGATACACTGCTGAACAGTTTGTCTAAATTCTTATAAACAACTGAGGGATCAAGACAAATGTATTTCCTTAATTCCTTTTATTTGGAGGCATATCCTCTGTGTCTTCCTCTCAGCAAATATCCACTTGTGAAAAATTAATTTCTAGTTAGGTGAATGGAAATGGGGATCAAAAGCATTACCTGAGCTCAACTTAACAGAAGAAATCACCCTAAAAATAGCTCTCGATCTGGAGCTTTAAATATTTAGCATTTCTAAAAATATATTAATGGATTAATGTAAAAAAAGCTAACAAATGTCTGTTACTTGACTTATTATATTTTGTGCCTGCAGTTCTGATTATTAAGCCACAAGTTCTGATTTATTTTCAAGTGTTTTAAAAAGTACCTTGCCAAAGTGTTCCAAATATTGCATGAATTTTTTAATCAGCAGTTTTAAGAATTTGACTTCTGTTGCTAATAAAAGACTGAAATTTAAATTTAGGGGAGGAGGAAATAAGGTTGTCTTGCTTAACAGAAAAGTCCTGGAAGAAATAATGCAAGGAAAATTCTCTATTTATTTTGGTAAAATAAAATTTTCAAATAGTGGTATTTTATTATCCATGTTTGGGAGGGGATATTCGTTTGGGATGTTCTCTTTGCATTAGTGAAGAAATAAGAAAAACTCCACCATGAAAAAACTGATCTGTGAAGAAGCAGAGAGGAAAAAGTTTCCCCAATTAGATGTTCATTCAGCACAGGCTAAAGCACAAGGTATATACAGCATAAACAAGCACTGCACACTTGCTAGGAGTTGGAAATTATAAAGGAGAGTGTTCAGAAAAGCAGGAGCTGTGATCTCTCTCTTGTTTCCAGACAGTGCCACCAAGTACTCTTTAATCCTGATAATTTCTTTTTCTTTTTATGGTTCTGGTTAGATCATGCAGGATCCCTGGTTATGCTTGAGCACCTTGGCTACAGGGCCATGGGAAGAGTTTCCAAACTGAGCAGACAGCATGCTCAGCCTGTAAGAGCTCAATATGTGTGATAGATATAGGAACAGGGAGAAGGCTGTGAGAGGACCCCACCTCAAGATTTAAGTCATGCTTTAGAGCCACAATGGCTCTAAATGTATAATTGTCTAATGGAATTTTTACATTTTACACTGTGACTTGTCACACATAATATAATGTACATACATAATATAAGGTAATCCTCACTTGCATTTTTAACTTCTTTTCTTTGTCTGTACGCAAACACTCCAAAATTGGAGGCATAAGTTGATTACTGAGTGCAATACCTGGCGTAGCCTGAGCCAGGCGATGCAAAACGTGTAGACTGGAAGTGCTCTGGTGAATCTGCAGAGGTCTCCTTTCCGAGATGGGGCCCCCAGGCCCCTGCAGCCTTTAATCAGCTGAAACTGGAGTGAAGCTGTCAGCTTCTGCTCGTATTCTGTCAGCTCCAGTACCACTTAGAGCATCCCTGGCAAACGCACAGTGCACATTCAACAGTCAATCTGTGGGCAAGCTTTTGATTTTGTGGGAAACTTTCTAAGGTTCCACTTTCTACAAGGGAAAACTTTCTAAGTCATAAGGGAGGCAAATGAAGAAAAGCATCCTTCAATCAAACTCTTTTGTTTTATGGAAAAAGCCAGCTGTTATATTTTCTTTAGCAGAATGATGGATTGGCTCTGTTCAAGGTGATATCCCAGTTGGTGCAAGACAGAGCAAGGGTTATCATGTGATGGTGACACCTCTCCTCCTGTGTCTGTCAAACAGTGCTAGCCACCCCAAGAACGGCAGCAATTTGCTATTATGAGGGGTATTGTCATATAAATTATTCACACTGAAATATTTGTTCAGCTCTGATGTGTTTATAAGTTTCCCATTAAGAATTCAAATTTGAAGATGTTTTCCAGCTGCAAAAACCTCCCCAAACACCCTTCCCCCAAATTGCCTACTTCTGGTGTTGCTTCAACAACATACAAGTGTTAAGTGTCACTGTCTGGGATGAGTGACTTCAAGGAAAGCTGTTCCTTTATCTTTTAAAATACCAAATGTATTTCAAAATAAAGCAATGTCCCAGACAAACAAACAAGAATTCTTTTAATGTGTAAATTATTTGAAGACTCTTCCCTTATCCCTTTCCTCTATGATGCCCGGTGACTTTTTTTTTTTTTTTTTTGTGAGTGGTTTATGGGCTAAACCTATTATTTGCTAATTAAAGGTCCTTCCTTCCCCCCTTGGGAGTTTAAAATCTCTACTATTATTTCTTCACAGAGCTCATTCCTACAATATCCCTGCTGTAAATGGAGATGAATGTTTCCTAATGATGAAAATAAGGCCATGGCACATCTGAGCAGTCTGGAAGGGTACAGAGAGAAAGAGGACAGACACAATTTCTTCACAAGTCAGATCAGTCCCTAGCCTTTAGTTTCCCCACAATCCCTATGATGATGTCATTGCAAGAGGGAAATTATCGTAACATCACAACACTGAGCTCCAATAACTGCACTGATCCCTGCGGACTCTGCCATATCCTGCCCCGTAACATGAAAATTTCCTGAATAGGTTCCTTCCCTAGCCCCATTACAAACACAGTCTTCCCAAGCAGAGGACAGAAACTTCTTTGAGGACACTCTAAAAGTTAAGAGTCCTCAGAAGACAGTTTTGGATGCCTTCAATGCCATTCCTGTAAAATGGGCATGAAAGCACTTCTGGTCTCCTAAAGGCACTATATGAAGATTATGGCAACCTCATCCAGAGAGAAATTAGGAAATTAATTCTAAATTAATTAGAAGTTAAATTAAGCATTAGATTAATTAATATGCAAGTGGCACTGATATATAACTATTTATTACTACTAGTAAGAGTGTTGTTAGTATCACTTTTACAATTTTTTTTAAATTACTCTGGCACTTAGAAGCCCTCACTACAGATAAGACCACTGTTGTGCCAGCAAAACAGAACAAAACATGGTCCCCTCTCCAAAGGGTGAAAAACCAATGGCTGTACTTATGGCAGCAGTTCTGGTCCTACCAATTCACAGAGTTGCCTAGTGAAATCTGGAAGACTATTTAAAGGAAAAAAAAAAAAAATTCATATTGTTTCCTGTAGAAGTTAGGCGCCCAACATGCATTAAAACCCAGTCCAGTATTAGGCAACTGCAGCTGGTGAAAAAGAATGGACACATACACTGGCAGACTTATTAAACTGAAACACAAGGCACAGCTTTAGGAAAAAAACCAGCAGCAACAAACTTTTGCAGACTTCAATGAACGAATATTTCCATCATCTTTAAAAAGAGAAAAAGTTTCACACAAAGTCAGCCAGCTCATCTTGCCAAAAAGAGTCAAAGTAAAGCCGTCCACCTCTATTACACGTTAAGTAAAAGGCAGACAAATGAGGAAATAAATAAATGTTTATGCATATGTATATTTGAAGAATCCTTCTTTCCTGCAGCTGACATTTGTCAAATTCTCGGCGCCTCTCCCAGTCAATTCTCTCCTTCAATTAACCAATAAGTCAATTTGTTCCTTCTCCACCAGAAAAATCCCCTGCTCAGCAAAAAATGCATCATTTCACTATCAGATCAATTCATCCTTCCTTCTTGCTGCTCAGTCGATAATCTCTGCATACCCTAAACAACAAACAGGTCACTGGAAAGAGACCTGCCCAGGAAGTTTCTCTCCTGTGATTTGGCATGCTACCTACATATGGTTGGCTTGCCTGGCCCTTCCTGAGCACACAAACATGGCAAGCAGCCAAAACAATACTGTAGAGGATTAGATTTTAAGACAACAGAAAGATCTGAACTCAGCTTGTACGTCCAATAACAGTGCAGCTCTTTCAATAACCGGTGGAATTGTATGTTAAACCAGAAGTGCATGAAAAACTTCACAATATAAAAATCAGATTAAAATTAAGGATGTGATGAAAAACTGCACCATTTTTAGGCAACATAAAGCTTTTACAAACCACTCTATCCAACTGAACTGTTCTGACTTAATTTGATAAAGGTAACAAGAGGTGCCCAGACCCAAAGTTCTAGGCATCCAGAGACAGCAAAGAGACAGCTATGCAGAAAGAAAAGAATTATCTTCAAAAAAAGAATGTTTGTAAACCAGGCACTTCTCATTTGACTTCACCAGAAACCATCAATAAAGTTCAGTGCATTCAAGATGTCTTTTCAAATCCAAAATGTAAGGAAATATGGCATTAGAATAACCCAAGTTCTCTGAGAGGTTGCACTTTCAGTAAAAAGCACATACACAGGTACAGACCCAACCCTGAGTGAAACACAAATACCATATAACTAGACAAAGTCACAGTGCTCAGCAGATTACGGCATGAAGCGAAAAATATGAGATGTTTAGATTATATAAAATGATGCTGTTAGCCAAATTGGCTTGCAGCACGGAAAGGGCAAGGAGCTCACAGTGCAGAGAACTTTTGACAAAGTACAACAAGCACTCTATTTGATGGTCAGGGAATAAATTTTGTGAGATTATATTTTGGGGGGGTTTCTCCAACATTTAGAAATATAAGGATTTAAAATATGCACTGCTAAAAGAAATATGTCTTCACCTAATTTTTTTTTAAGTTCTGCTGAGTGTTTTTTTACTTTGCGTTTGGGGTTTTTCTTCCTACTTCAATTCTTTGATCTCTGTAGCAGTGAGACAGGATATGAAATTTGTTTTATACTTGCAACTGTTTATCAAAGCAAAAGTGAGTGGTGAACCTTTTTCTCTGTGATCTATTAAGATTTGTGAATATTTTCATAACTAGAGCACTGTTTGCATATAAATGAATAAAAATCCATTAAATACCAAAGAGTTACCATTCTCATTCAATACCTTTCCTAATCTGTTTTGCCATTAACTCATAATCTCAATGTAGTAGTACAAGCTAGTCTTTGGCAAAGATTTCCAGCTGAATGTTTTATTTAGGGAAAATGCAAATTTGGGACAAGACAAACTATTCATAAACTTGTGCTGAAATTTGTTAGTAGGTCACCTGAAACTAAAAAGAAAGGAAATCACAAAAGTCAAACCTCCCCTTTCCCCTTATTTTAAACCATGTTTCCAGTTATTGCCTCAAACCGATTCTTTTCCATTCTAGGGAAAATCAGGTCTCAATTTAACCCACTTAAATACTTGAACAACTGTGACTTATAGACACCAAAATTTCCCTAAAAACACCCAGGGAGCTGTGGTCTCCTTTGGGAGCCCTGATGTTTTTTGATTGCCTTGCAGCTGGGAACATCATTTGCGTCAAAGAGCTCCTGGTGCAAAGGCTCCTCCCTGCAAGGATGCTGTGTCTTCATTTATGCACCAACAGTACCTTTGCAATGAGGTGGGAGATCCCAAAGCACCTCCAGTTAAATTCTCTGGAGGGGGAACCTTATTGCACTCTACAACTGCCCAAAAGGAGGTTGTAGCAAGGTGGGGGCTGGTCTCTTCTCTCAGGTAACAAGGGACAGGATGAGAGGAAATGGCCTCAAGCTCCACCAAGGGAGGCTTAGAAGGGATATTATGGACATTTTTTTGCAGTGAAGTGGTCAGGCACTCCAACAGGCTGCCCAGGGAAGTGGTGGTATCTCCATCCTTGGAAGTGTTCAAAAGATGTGTGAATGTGGCACTTGGAGATATGGTTTAGTAGTGAATATGGTGGTGCTGGGTTAACATTAGACTTGATAATCTTTCCCAGTTTAGCAATTCTATGATTCTGGAAAAGAGACTGAGATTACTGTGGTAAAAGATGCTACAAAACACACAAACATTAGAAGCCTCTTTGACTGAGAAGCTAAATTAAGATACAGCTTCTTTGAGACAAAAATATCTTCACTTTTGAGACCACTTAAGTCTACATGTATAGCAACTAGCTCACGGGTCAGGCACAGCGAGTTATGGTGAATGGGGTGACATCAGACTGGGGACCTGTCACTAGTGGGGTTCCACAGGGCTCCATCCTTGGCCAGATGGAACCACTTGGCCAGATGTACAGACAGACTGGCGGATGAGAGGCTGGAGAGCAGCCCCCTGGAAAACGTCCTGGAGGTCCTGTCAATGGCAAGTTGAACATGAGCCAGCAGTGCCCTGGCAGCCAGGAGGGCCAGCCCTGTCCTGGGGGGCACCAGGCAAGAGAGGGGATTGTCCTGCTCTGCTCTGAGCTGGGGCGGCCTCACCTCCGGTGCTGGGGGCAGTTTTGTGTGCTACAATGTAAAAAAGACATTGAGCTACTAGAGGACATCCAAAAGAGGGCCACATGGATGATGAAGAGCCTTGAGGCAAAGCTGTTTGAGGAGTAGCTGAGATCACTTGATCTGTTCAGCCTGGAGACCTCATTGCAGACTACAAATTCCATGTGAGGGGAAGAGGAGGGGCAGACACTGATCTCTTCTCTGTGGTGACCAGTGACAGGACCCAAGGAAATGGCCTGAAATTGTGTCAGGGAAGGGTTAGGTTGGATATTAGGAAAAGGGTCTTCACTCAGAGGGTGGTTGGGCACTGGAACAGGCTCCCCAGGGAAGTGGTCACAGCACCATGCCTGAAAGAGTTCAAGAAGATTTTGAACAATGATCTCAGGCACACGGTGTGACTCTTGGGGATGGTGCTATGCAGGGCTGAGAGCTGGGTTCTGTGATCCTTGTGGATCCCTTCCAGCTCAGCATATTCTATAATTCTGTGATTCAGTGATTCAGTGATTCTGTGATTCAGTAACAAGTGGGACTGCTGGACACCCTGAAATCCGTAACATATACACACATATTTCACATTATACTGTTCATACTGTGCACATGTACATGTTGAGTTTCATTTGAGGCTGAGATAATGTAGATGTGAATTTATTTTGGATCACAGCTGACTATACGTACCTTAAAACTCCAGCATAAGGAAATAATCTCTCCTTGAGCTGCCCTGGGTTGAGTAAACATGGTATTCAGAGTGTTACCCCATGGCTGTAAGAGCTGCATGGTGAGGAGGGAGGGGAGAACCAATCTGTGCAAAAGATTATGGAGGGCAGAGAAGATTGCAGGACACAGATTGCTCCTGCCACCTTCTTTGTGATCATCACCCAGTGGCTGTCCCTTAACCTGGGAGGAGAGACAGACAACAGAGAGGGTACAAGGTCTCTTTTTGACTAAGCAGTTTATTGGTACATTGTGTGGTAGCAGGGAACAATGCCCATACATCATTTGACCAGAAAGACATTTTAACACTGTTGCCCTTGAAATCTTTATTTTTGTTATCCGAAGGACTTACCTGAATCTTCACTTGCCTTCTCCTCCATCCCTGCCCTTTCCAGCTCCCAGTAGCCGGGAAGGCTTGTGCCAGCCTGCTCCTGGCCCTCTGGAGGAGGTGGCAGAAGGCTGGCCTTATTTACCTTAGCCGCTCCGCCGTGTAATCTGGGTAATCGTGTGCCTAATCGGCAGCACGGAGGAGCCCCCCACACTGCAATTCACAATGCCAACCTATTCATATTTCATACAATAGGGTATTTAAGTCATCCCACGCCCTGCCAAGGCGATTGCACTCCCTTTGTTCCGATGTTTTCGGCAGGGGTCTCCAGCCCTACTCCCCCTTTCACACCAGCATATGTCCCAAGTCTTGCCTGCTGCAGCTGGGCAAGGGAGGTTGTTTTTGTTTTGCTCTTCAAAACCAACGAATCGATTATGGCAGTGTGAAATGTGGGTTAAAACAGTGCCCACATGTATGCATACATTAGCCATTTGCTACACTGCAACTTCACGGCAAGGTGACTGACGAGGCAACAGTGCTCATGCTCTTCCATTTTGAATGGGCAATCTGTTAAGCATAAAAGGAAATAATAAATAAAAGACTGATTGAACATATTGTTTGAAAAATGGCTCACCGTGCTATATCAAAGTTAAATTAAAATAAGTGAAATAAGTACCTCTACCCCAATGTACTGCAACTGTAAAGAGAGATCAAATCTGTCTTGTAACAGAAAATTACAGGGTCCACATGTACGAATATAGAATATTAAATTCAAACCATATTGCTGCAATAAAGATATTCACCTTTATAAGCTGCCTGTCTCACATTTGGCATGTAATGAACTCAACAGCCTTACAAATTATAGGATCTGGTCTCACCTTTGAACAAAAAAGCCCACAGTAAACTCCTGCGGTTCAGGATTTACCTCTCCTAAGGATGTGTTGACATGTGGATAGGAATTGGCAAGGAGATACTGCCTTCATCTCCTAGGCTGGACCATCAGCTCTCTTCCATCCCTGGCTCACAATGGCAAAAAGTCAGTTCTCTCCAGAAACTCTTTTGCAGCTTGTACAAAATAGGTCTTGTGACTCCATTTCTCTCCCAAAGTGTAAATAAATGATGCGTCATAGCAACTGCCTTAAAATTAACACTACAAGCTTAGGCTAAGGTCTGGAACAGAAATTGATTCTTTGTTTTTATGAATATCCCTAAATGCATTATAAAGTCATTTAGGTAGTTAAAAAGTAATGCCATATGACATGCTAGAAGATGTCATTCATTCCTGGTTCAAGTTCATGCTACTTCATGGATATACCAGTGGTGCTGAAACACATCAGTCATGACTTTTCTCATAAATGCCTGAGCCATGTTCCTTGGCTTGTGTTCAGCATGGAGAAGTTCACACCTGTGCTCTGCATTACAATCAATTTTCATTTTTTATTCCTAAAATTTGGAAAAAAAAAAAACCAACAAACCACTTTTGAGCCAATTTCCACACAAAGATAAGCTTTCTATGAAGAGTTAATTAATTAGCACACGTGCAGTATTTTACAGACTTATGAATAGTACTGTATGGTGTATAGTACCCAACAGGAAAAATTTGCACAGCACCATCAGCTAGTTTTAAGTGCTTAACTGTAAAAATAGAAATCAGAAAATTCAAAATCTTGAGAGAAACAGGGGGCATGACACAGACAAATTTAAAATTCCATTTTGATTATAAAAGAACTTATAACATCTTGTTTCAAAATACAACTTTCTAATGTCAGAATTTTGAGACCTCTTTATTTCCCCTCCCCCCAATCACAAAATAACTAAAACAAAGTTTCTTGTTCAAATTGCTAGCAATTCAATTTATACCACTTGAAAATTATCCTAATACAGCTAAATTTGCAAATGGTTACCTCCCCCTGCACCCAAACAGCAGGCACACAGCTACAGCAATATAAATGTGTTAATCCCAGCACGATGTATTCCCACATCTCCCTGTATCAAATCATTCTAAAGGGTTTTCAATATACAAGTTAATTAGCTACAACGAAGTACAGAGTAACATCTAATGAAGACTGATGCTTAAAATACCATAAATGGCCTGTTGTAGCCTTTTCTCCATCTTTAATATCAACATATTCTTCTGAAATGCGTTACAGATATACTTCAAGAGATAGGTGGCATTTAATGAACAGGATTATTTATTATCTTGATTATATGTTAAACATTGTGGTCATTTTAAAATATGTATTTTCAACAGCATCTACTAGAACACCATTTCTGTATTAGCACCTCAAAATGCTATTACCATACATTCTCTGTGTATGTATTTATCTTTATGTCTGCTTGTTTTATGTTTTAAAATCTATTTTAATAATAACCATGTTTAATGCTGAGCAAGAAGGTGACACAATTTTTATACACTAATTACATACTCTGTTTCTCATTTTTTTAAAACAGTTAGTGCACGAAAAAGCAGCTGTTTACATTCTACACACACAAAAAATAAATCTCTGTAAAACTAATTGCACAAAATTAAAATTATGCAAACACAAATGTCTGCAACATACAACTTGCAGAGATAAGTTAAAAAACAACATGAGAGTAAACTTTACTTAAGAAATATCTGCTACTTTCAGAAAACATGAAGATGCATGTTTCAAATTTAACTAAGAAATTAAGAACTCTAATTAATTAAATTAAAGTCCTGATCCTGACTGGAAGTGGGAGTCAGTGAGAGTTTATCCACGTGAATCTCATAGCTGGAGTGGGGCTGAACACTCCCTTTTGCTGTCTGTCAGGGGTGAAACTCATCTTGTAATCCCACCACTTCATTAGCACCTTTCCAGCACATTATCTTTGCCCTAATCCTTCTGTCACTTTGGGGATTCAGGGTCATTAGAGCATTGAAGGGTCGATGTTATTGTCGTGGAGGTGTGAATTGATCACGAAGATGACTACTGGTGACAAGTATACTTTATTACTTTGCTACTTTGCCTCTTAATTGCTACTGATTAGCCTGTCTGTTAAAAAGGAAATTTGGACTCCTTCTGCTATTGCCAAAGATTACAATACTTTCTAATAGGACCACTCTCCCTAAAGGAGCCTATTCAGACACAGTATATTTGCCTACTCAGTGGAGCTATTTATGTGAGAAAATAAAACAAAATAGGGCCTGGGCCCCTAAACTCACGCCTTATATTTTGTTTAGCTTTTGATTGAGAAGTTTTCTCTGTTAAAAAAAAAACAAACAAACAAACAAGTATTTCTGATTGCTTCTTTACCTTTCCAAAGTTGTGAATAAGATCATCCTTTTTTCCCCAAAAGTCCTATTTTAGATGTGGCTGTGCTTACTATTTGCACAGATTTCCCAGAGGAAGAGCTAGCTATCCAAACATCACATTGCATTTAAACTACACATGAAGAGAAAACAGCAAGAACAAAAAAAAACCCAAATCAACCAATCAAACACAAAAAACAACCAGAATGCTGCATCTTGCCAGATTTCATGTGCTTCAAGTCTTAATTTTTGTTGACCACAAGAATTACACTATTACACTTATTATTTAGTTTTACAGAACTCCCTGTTTTAAAAAGGATAAAAAAACTAAAAGGAAAAAAAAAAAGAAAAGCTTTGTCAAACTAGATAGCAAGGATAGTAGACAAATCTTAATGCAACATAAATGTACTATCATACTTGCTCAATACTGACAGTCTTTGGATTATTGATGATTTTGTTTCAAACCTGGGTAAGCATTTCTATAAGAGATCATTCTCAGCAGCAAAGGAAAATGAATGCAGAACTCTAAAAACTCTCTGTTCTCCTTTTTGACATTGATTAAAAAATAACAAGGACAACGAAAAGAAAACTACTCCCAGGTCTCCTATTTCTACTCCAAAGCCCATATAAATATTACACTTCCTTCTAAACCCAAGTCCTAAACCTAACTGGCAAAAAATAAGGACTTTAACAAATGTCCAATCTTGGATTTTGTACTAGAGACATTAAAATATGACTCTAGGTGCTCAGGATGAATATTTGACCTTCCTGAGTCATCTGAAGTGTTTCAGGTTATTTAACAGGATCAGTATTTCACATCCTAATTTTTGAGAATGACACATCTCCCATGAAGAAAAATTGCTACATAAAACTCAGACTGGCTCTTTGACTTTAATTGTGGTCAAAAGAAAACTTCAATCAGCTTGTGCAATAACCTCATCCCCCCCTTCCTCTTCTAACCATGCCTACATAGAACTTCTGCAAAAGCACTTGGTTTGCTTACAAAAAAAAATCTTGAAGATGATGGGAACCTTTAATTAATTTTTTATTTATTTCACTAGAGAAAAATAACAAATACCTAAGGTATTAGTTGTCCAAGAGTAGTTTTACATGCATGGTCCTGTTGAAGAAAAAGTCCTTTCATTTTACCTCCACAGGTTCATACAAAGAACATCTATTCCTGACAGAGTGTTGCTTGGTCTCTGGTCCCACTGTCTTCCTCAAAAAAAGAGCCTGATCCTGATATTTGGATGGAAGTCCCTATAGATCCCATTTTAAACTATAGCTACTTTAAGTTCACTAGTTTGGGTTTCAAACTTTTTTAATTTAACTAAGGTACAGCTCATAAGTGGTCAGTGTAATTTCAGAGTGATTCACCTCAGTTTTCATTAACCTGTACCTTAACAGCTTGGCTTACCTGAAACAAATTGGCCTGTGTGGAAATAATCCCCACACCAACTGCAAGAGCTTTGGGGTGTTTGGGCAGACTGTTGGAATCCAGGGCACAGAGAATGTTTCTCTGCCTGTTTCAGGAGGCCCTGACCCTCAGTGGAACACTGCTTTTAACCTTCGTCCCTGGAGAAAGTTGCCAGGGCTTTGGGGTGAGTTGGAGCACACAGGTGTGAATTAGATAGTAGTAGTAGTAGTTTATCACAGGGTGAAGAATGTAGGGTTTTAGGATTTTAATATGAGAGCGAATAGGAGACAAGATGGAGGATTTTGGGTGTTGTCCCTTCTTCCTTCTTGTCCCTCTTCAGCTCCATTTTCTGTAGTACTGGTGGCAGAAGGTTATTGGTTAGAGAAAGTAGTAATGTGGAAGTTACGTGAATAGATTAGTAGAAGTTATTGGTAGAAAATTAAAAACAAAGTACTTGTTAGAGAGTAATTGGGTGAAACAGTTTTAAAAGGCCTTGATTTTGGGTATTTGGGGCCCATTTTGTGCCTTGCTTCTCACATGCTAAGTCTGGTGTGCAGACGGTGTGCTGAACTTAAGATAAGAATAAACAAAAAACTGAAGACTCAGAGTCCTGCTCGTTCTTCATCCTTGGAAAAGAACTCAGCAAAGGAACCCCCTCCAAAGGGCCCAGGGGGCTGAATTCCCACTCTTGCTGGGACCACCAAAAAACCCAGCAGGAGACAGAACATATCTGGGAAGTAAATGGGAAAAAGTGAGCATTGTCGAGGTCACTCCTGAAACCAGGGTTAATGCTTGCTTTACACAGCCTGCTCTAACAAAGGCAGGCTTAGGGAATGCCTGGTATCTGGCAGCATTTCTGGAAAAATTCACACCTGGATATCCAGGAAGATGGATACTAAGAAAGAGTTGACACAGTAAAGGTACTGAGACAGACTGGGGCAGTGGGATGCAGCTGAGGTCTTTCCTTACCATGACCCAAAATTTGGTTCCCACAGAACATAATTACCTTCCTGCAATAGAAAACCAGTGAGCAGCCCTTCCTGGAAGGAGAGTGGCTGAATAACCATAATCTGCTCATTATTTCAGTAAATTATAAGGTCATGTAGTTTTTTCGTTTAAAAAAAAAAATCAGGTAAGTATGTCTGAACAGCTTTTCCAGGAATGTGAGATCTTTCTCTTTTACATTAGAAAACATGGACTTCTGTAGCACAGCCTTTAAGCTTTAGTATATTTCAGTATATGTATATGTCAGACAGCAATTTCTGTGGTTGAGCCACTCCATGCTGCTGAGTTCTTCGCCCCAGATCTCACAGATCAGAAAGGTATTGTCCTCCTGTGGAAATTTCCACTCTATTGAAATTTAAAAGTACACAATTATCTGTCCTGAGGGGGAAAAAAAAAAGGAAAAAAATGGTATACATGGTAGACCTTAGATGATATGGGAAAACAGCAGCTCAGAAAAAAGATGCTGAACACCCTGGAGAGGGGAAACTAAATGTATTGCAGTGGCAAACTGTGCTAACTTGATGGCCCAGACAGGATGGCATTGTGGAGAAGCCAATAAGTGATATTAACTCTGCATCTCATAATCAGAAAAGTGCTACTGGAATATACTTTGATGTGCATGCATAAAAAATGAGTCAAATAATTGGAAAAATTTAGAAGAATCACACAAATAAAGGACTGAAAAATAAGACCAAAAAATGGGAGAAGACTGTAAATTTCTCCTGGAGGAAAAAACCTAGTATCAAATGGGAAATTAGGACCTCCTGGCTAAAAGCTGGGAATAGTTTTACTTTGAGCTGAAGGAGAGCATATATTTTTCAGGAGGGTATATATTTCTTTGCAATGACTGAACAGAGACTGTTCAATACCAGCTGATCCAGTCTCGCAGGCAGAGCTGACCAAGTTTCTGAGAGACTTGCTCTTTCAAGCAGAGCATCAGCAGATGATACTGCACCAGAGCCAGCTCCAGAGTCCCTGTGGCAGAGGCTGTATCTAACAACAGCAGTGATCAGATCTAGACTTAGCATCTCTATATGAAATATCCTTAACACTACTCATTTACTTCCACTGCTGGAATAATTCTGGGGTTTCTTCCCTCCCACATTCTTGGCTCCTACATATCCAAGGCCCTGTCACACACAGCCCTACTAAATGAGCCTAAGGATGCCACAGCACACATTCACAAAGAAATTAAGGAGTCTTTTCTTAAAAAATATGTTGGTATTATGCATTGGTGTTAGCAGGACTTGCAGTTCAAGAGATAGTTGTTTGGATAGGTAAAACACATGAAGTCCCAGCCAGATTGATAGATTAGCTCAGAGCTCTGGCATTTGGATTAAAGCAGTATAGAAATGAATCTTATATTTGACATTTAAAACACTTTCAAAGGGAACCTTTTCCACTGCCTGCACTTTCTTAAATCACAGCAGAAAGAACTGCCATGGCAGAACAGTGTGAGTAATTACTATCCAACTGCTTCTCTGTTTTCCCACGTTATGACTGAAGACATTAGTCCCTGAATCATTTTACATCCAGGCATTATGTGGAACAACACTGTGTGTAATAAACAGACAATGCAACAGAAAGAAAATTTGAAAATTCATTTCTCATTTCTTTTAGACAACATCTAGAATATAAATGTGGGTTGTGGCAGCTCCAGTTGAAAGAGAAAAAAGAAAAAGAGAAAGGCTGCTTTTGAGGGCTGTGACTAAAAACTTTAGATTTATATAGTCTGACTCCCATTTCCCACACGACCTTGACAAAGTCACTTATTGTAACATTTTCAGAAATGGATGCTATTTCCTCAGGCTTTCATTCTACTTCTCATCTCCAGAGTATATGACTGTTTTGCATGTACAACCAATAGCAAAAGTAAAAGTCTCGAGGGACTTTATGGAGTCTCGAGATCTTGATCCTTTCAGGGCTTCAGAGCTGTTTGATGTAACATACATATAGCATGGTTTGTGAGCTGTTCCAGGACTTCTCCAACAAAACTTTGGGTTTATGGACTGCCAGAGTTTTCGAAGCCCAGTTTGAGACAGCTAAATCATCCAGACTAAGTCAGTAAGACATGTAGTAGTTCTAAAATATCAGATATTTTCCCAACTAATTTCTTCCCATCACATGACAAAATATTTAATGACTGAAGGACAAAAAACTGAAAAGCGGGTATTTCATCTCTCACTTATTTCTCAGCTCTGAAATCAGAGCTCTAGCTATTTTTGAATGGTTGAGGAAGAAGAAGTAAGGAGATAATTACTGAACAATTTGAAGAACTTCATACTTGGAGGAAGTGAAGTGATATGTTTTATGCATATGCTGTGTATATGAAGGGCTTTGTAGATTTGCTAGCAATTTACATTGATTTATAAGAAACATCCTCTCAAACTCAGATATTAAGGTTAAATTGGCAACTTCAATCTCACTCTCCTGCAGTGTTAAAGAAATAGTACATATTTTAGGACTGAAAAAATCAATCCAGATAGGAAGGACTATATCAGACTATAATTCAAAGCCCAAAATTCTGCTAATCTGCTAAATTTGCTGTTGTAGGATATTTAGGTATAGTGCATTCATCTTCTTTATTTTCACCAATCTCTTTGTTGCTCATGGTCAAGCTGAGGTAGAATATCAACCTTCACAATCATAAGAAATCACATTACAGTGTATATTCAGACAAGTTTGGCAGAGCGTGGGAAGTTGAAGTGCTCTAACAGACCTTGGAAAAACACCAGACTCTCTGTAGATCCCACCAGCTTTAAAAATTCTCTTATTCTTTTGTCAGGACAGTTTCAGCAATGCCACTTAGGGTTCTTGCTGAAATTTTCCATGGATGAGCTCTACATTTTACTGTGCCCATAGGAAATGTCATTTCTCATTGCCATGGCTTGAACTTTTATTTCCACCTTCTTCATTTCAGTTCTGTGCACATCAAGTATTCATTAGCTAACATTTCTTCCCTTCTTTTTCTTTCTTTTTAGAAAGAATGTATGTAAGCATGTCATCACTTGAATGCTCTACATAGTTCTTGTAAGAGGTTCTATTAAGTCAAAACTATGCCAAGGTGAAAATAACCCTTGCTTTTCATGCCAGATCATAAAAACAGCTTAGCTTCTCTGAACATTCTGGTCACAAGGTTTTCTCATAAAAGTTGAAAATGGTACCAAACTTGAGATGAATCTCTTTGTTAGTTCCTTTGAACAGTTCTAACCACCAGCAGCTGGACAGGGGACTGTTCGCCACTCTTACCAGCAAAACTCCACAGGGGCAATAATCAGCAAAGAAAAGACAGTGCTCACATTTGTTTCAGTAATTAAACCAAAGAGAACTGGAGTGGAAGTCATCCATACAGTTGACTGTAATATTGCACACGTGTAGTGAAATACTGGCAAGTAACCGCATCAGTCGCTGTGCTTGCACTGATTGCCTTTTACACTAGAAAAATCCAGTTGTACCAAGATTAAACAATAAGAGTAATTAAAGCAGCTGAAAAAAACATTATGCAGGCATGAAATACACAAAATTAAAATAATGGAGGGGGGGAAAATACAACACCTGAAAAACAACAGAAACCTACAAAACCAAGATTTGAACAGGATCAAAAGATCACCTGTGGCATTCGCTTGAGATTCCCTCAAAATATGATGAAAGATATAACTGTTTCTAAAAAATAATAAAGAAGAAGTTACTCGGTTCCAATAGCTTTCTTAACTGGAACCTTCTAATATTTTGGAAACAAAGAAACTGAAGTACACTAAATATTCCAGATGAATGTGAGCACAAACTTTCTAACACCTCAATAAATACTTGAAAGAGCATTACTCTAATATCTGTAAATCAGGGCACTTCAAATTAACCCCACATTCATTAAAAAGCTTGCTGATTTTATGTTTTTATTATCATTCTGATACAAGCCTGAGAACAAAAGTGCTTAACAATTCCAGTCAAATAGGATCAGGGCATTAATTCTTGTTTGGATGCAAGAGCAACATAAATCATCTGTTCCAGGCTAACAATTTAAAGAGTGCAGAGCACATTATGTTAAATAAAGTATTAACACTGAGTTAAGAACAGCTATTAAGGGACTTTGAGAGTTCTGGCTCACATTACCTTACACCATTTTTTTTAAATAACCTTATTCCAGCTTTTTAATCCCATAATTATTCCGTAACAGTTTTGTCAGAAAACTCCAGTTTCTAACCATACGTAGCTGTAAGACATCATGTGAACTCCTTCAGTTAAATTCTTATTCTTACTGTCAGCCTGACCCATATGAATGACTTTTAGATTTTAATACATATATATGACTTTGTAATACAAGATGATTAAACAAAGTGTAATTCATAATCTAAATTTCTGTGGTTTTTGAAACAAACTGCTGAAATAGGGAAGGAAAAATAACAACTTTTATTTTTGTGTGCACGTAGGTGCATCCACATGTACGCACGCACGTCAGTGCGTATTTGGCTGTGCCTTCACTCCCTCATTTGGCAGAGTGACTTCTTCCCCGTCACTTTCAAAGTCTGTGGATCAACAGCCTGAGGCTTTTCTGTCCTGACCTTGGTTTTCTCTCCAAGACGTTTTCTCTTGGTCTATTCCTGATTTCAGTAGATGTACCAGATCTGCTGTTGTGCAGACACACGTGCTAGAGTTTGCCACAGAACTCATTGAGAGCTTTAGATGCCGAGAGTGTAAGAATTCCTTGGCACTGAGGCTGATGTGTTAGCAGGAGGGAATGGTGGGTGATGCATTGGCTTGGCTTGTGTATCAGGTCAGGCATGCCATGCCCATCATTCATTCTGAGCAGAAGAATGAGTGATGCTGCTTCCCTAAGTGCCTTGCTCCAAGATTTGTTTTTCACAGCCTCCTTTAACAGAGTTTTGTTTTCCTCTGTGACACCTGTGATCTCTTTGAGTCAGAGGCAGGATTGTGCATGTATGACACATCTAGAGGGCATATGGCAACTATATTTGTTTACATAAATACTTATGTACAGAGAAAGAGCTCTCCAATATAACAGATAATTGATGTTTAGCTGGAAATTGGAGAAAGCTTTGGAAATTTTTCCAGTTGCAAAATGATCAGATGGTCTAAATTCAAACCTAACCAAACCTATGGAACAAACCTAACCAAAATAACTTTATGTTACAGTAGCCATCAGAGATGGCAAATAACAGCTTTAAAAAGGACATGTCTTACTGTCTGTACTTTCTGTCTGTACTTTCTTGTACTTCAGTACAAGAAAGACAAACTGGGCAGGGTCTTGCTGAAGAGACTCTCTTATTTGGATGGGACAAAGATTGGAGCTCTACAGAAGACTTGGGCTGGATGACCTCCTAAATTCCTTCCAGACACCATTATTCTATTACTCTGATAATCTTTGTAGTACATGTCTTCATTAGAAATTATTTGAAATATAACTAGAATAATATAAAGAGAAAAAAAGGGCTCAGGGATTATTCTGGTCTGTTCCATTTCCACCTTTTCCTTGGCCAGATTTTCCATTTGACATAACTCCATAAAGCTTTAAGGTAACTAAAAATGTAGCACCCAACCCTATTGGATTTAAGTACATTTGTCACAGAAATTGATTGGAACAATTAGCTGAATAAATAGATATAACATATCTTTTAGTGCCATAAAAGTGACATGACTGCAGGTAAATCATATGAATAATTACAACCAGGAGCCCAGGTTTTCCAGTCACTTTCCATACATACTTTGAATTGCAGGGCCTTCTGGTAACTAATTTACCCCTTTTTCTAGGGAAATTAAACAACAGATTTGCAGTGATGGTCAAGCTGCAAGGTACCAATGAACTAACAGCAAAAATAAACATGACACTTTTAAGAAACATTGAATTTTGCTTCATCTTTGTTATGTCTCACAAGTACTGATGTGAACACAGTGTCAAGAGAATGAATTTTTATGTCTGCAGCTGAGATTAATTCATTCATGAAATGAAAATACTTTTGTGAAACAAATAAACCTTTCTTCAGGCAGAAGTGAAAGTAGTTTATAAAACCTTACCCAATCAGAGAAAATAAGAAAACTGCATGATTGAGATGACTGTTCTGATAGACTGTATGAACTATTTAATTTTCAAAGGAGCTTTCCAAGCAGAGAATCTGTGGGAAAATCAAATATGAACACTGTTTACATGACATGTAATTGAAATATTTTCATTTAACATTTTAGACATAAAATTCCATTTTAGGAAGAAAAAAAGCTCAGTTCTAATGGAATGGTCCAATGTCAATTCAATACAAAAGCTAAAATAGTAAAAAAAAAATTGGAACAAAGAGAATGTGAAATTTTTACCCTTTTTAGCACATAGCTCAGTCAGCTTTAGAGCTGGGAAGATCCAGAAAATGTCTGGATATACTTTTAAATACATGTAAAGAAACTGTTTTCATGGAAATTTGTCTGACTTCCCAACCAGCTCTACATTTCTCGGAAATGTTTAAATTTCTACAAAGTAAAATTTGCACTAGGGAGGCAAATTATTGCTGAGAAAAGGAGGACTACATTTTCTGAAAATAATAGCCTGTTATTATAGATAGACTATCCATCTAAATAATTTACCAAAGGGGTTCTGTCTCTTATATACTGTAATAATTTAATTTTTGATTTTGGATTTTTGACCTCAATATTTTCTTTTTTATATACACATAAGTGTGTGTGCCTGTGTCTTGTTCACTCTCTTTTCACATATTCATATAAACTAGAGGAGCAAGCCTGAGACAAACTCCAAAAGATAGGAAAATTTGGTATGTCTGCTTTGACTGACCTTTTCTTTCTCCCATTTTAGCTCATTTTATTTCCAATTAACACAGTTATTTCCCAATTCACCATAATTATTTTTGACCTTGAAGTTTCTAACAATTTTGGTAAGGCCAGAACTGTACAAGCCATGACTCTATGAACATGAGCCAGCATGTTCTCTTGTACAGGGTGTTGTCAAACAGAAGGTTTGAGGAACATCAGGGTAGGGCTTTTGCACCTTTCCTGTTTCAGCTGAAAATTACTGTTGTGAAACATAGCTGAACCTCTGCTTTGAAGAGCCCAAGGGAGAACATGCATATTTTGATTTCAGAACTCAGTCCCAGCTTGGCCAAGAAATCCAGAAGTGTGCCCCATCACTGCTGGTTTCAGTTCCTCTGAACAGGATCTTCCCCTAGCTGTGTTGAAAGTCCCAGCTGTGAACAAATCCATTTGGAAATGCCAGGGGAAGAGAGACAAAAGAGACAAAAAAAGGGTTTTTGCATTTCTCAGGTCATTATTACACCAGACTATGAACTAATGTTACTGATACAAAATGCTTTTAGACACCCAGCTTCTATAAATACACAAAGTTTGGTGAAGTACATTAGGATTGTCAGCCTGGGAAAATAGTGAGGACCCACATGCAGGGTCACTATCTCCAGCTTCCACTCACATTCACGGCCCTCAGCTTCTGGATGAAACCAGAGCAACTTGCCAAGAACAATGTACAAGAGAGAGCTAGGTGTTTTCCAGGCTGAGGAAAAACCTAGTTCAGATGGGTACATTCTGAAATTTGGACCAGAGTGCAGACCTGAGTTTTTGTTGTCTGGTCTCTGCCTGGATGAAACACATGAAGAATTCAGATTCTTACTTACATTTGCCAAAACGAGGCTAATATAGAGTCAAAGATGAACAATTTAAAATAAACATCACTGAATCTTGGTCTAAACTGGGAAAAAAACTTCAAACAAGTAAAAACCAGTAAGACTAACCATAAAGCAGATGGATAGAGTTACTTGAGCAGTATAACATTACAATACTAAGCACAAAGATTATGGAGCTCCTATAGATTCCAGAACTTATCCATTAGACTCATCTATTCTCTTTATTTTCATATGACAAACACTAGTCCTTGGAGACAGGGAACTTCTTTTTTTGTGTAGACTTCTACAGATTTACAGTGGAGTTCTTCTTCTCAGCCGAATCCTACATCCAAAATGTTCATATGCCGTGGAGACCTAAGGGGGTGAACAAGGATGTCCTTCCCAGACCCTTCAAATCACCGCAGATTTGACTATGACACAGAGATAACAGCACTGCAATTAAGTTCCCTTTAGCTATATGGAGTTGAAACTCCTGTTTAATAAAAAGATAAATAGGGGGGAATAGAGAAGAAAGTAACAGCTTTTTTTTTGCTGAGAGAGGAATTTTCAACACATTTGCATTTCTGTGCATCAACAGACACATCCGTGCTAGTTTCCTTCTTTGTCAAATAATGTCACATACTGTGCTCAGTTTGGGTTGCTTAAGGACACAGGAAGAGAAGGAGCTGGAGCCTTTCTGAGAGTGTGTTCATAAAAGGTGTTTATTCTGTATATTACATCAGTTTTCCACTGGGGATGTTTTTGTTCTCAGCATTCCTCTCCCTGAACCAATTTAGAATCAATGCCTGATCTTCTGCCTCTCTTGCAGCTTGCCTTCAGAGTGTTCTCCTTAAGGAAATTATGCATGGAAATTCCTTTTTAGGAGCTTTCACTGAAACCGCAAGTCTGTATCTGAAATATATACTACTGAAAAATTTTGCCCAAAGCTTTGTCTTGGCTATATAAAGAAATTATAGGTGTGGACCAATTTTTGAATTAGCATGAAAACTGCTTTTATGTGCATATGAGAAAGGCCTTTTGAAACATCTTGCCAAAGGCTTTTTTTTATAAGAAAACATGGTTGCCCAAAAGAAAAAACCTGATCATGGTTCCACCTTAATCAGATTCATGATCGTGTCCTAATGCAATTTGTCCTAATCCATTTCTAAGGAAGACAACCATTTATGATTTGGAAAGACGTGTGGGAATAAATGTGGCTATATGGAAATCCCCTGAGTCCTTTATTTACTATATTTTACCAGTTCATAAAAAAAACTAATTACATTTTAGAGAAGAAGGCATTATAAATGCAATGTATATTCTAATACAAAACCCCTCTACCCGGGTGTCCTACAATCAAACTGTGCTCAGTTTGCAGTCTCACAGAGCATTTTATATCTCTGTTCCTGGCTTTAGAATAATGATGCCATGCTTAACACATTATAATACTGATCACACATTTCAGCACATAGCTGAAAGTCGTGTTATGCTTGTTTTGTTTGGGGAAAAAATGCCTTCTGCTTAGTAGGGCAGCAAATTGCCCTTGTAGCAAAAGAGATAATTACTTGATACCCATGGAATAAATTAATTAATACTTGTGCAAATATCTATACATTCATCCACACATAAACCCCTATATATTTATTTAATTAAAATTATGTGCTCCAGAGAAGGAAGAGACAGTTTAGTGTGTTCAGGAATGTGTTTAAACATACCTACCCCAACACATCAGGAAGTGAAGGATGGGATGGGAAAGGATACAAGAAAACACTTAGGAGAAGATTTAGCTTTCTACATATGAGTTGTCCCATTGGAATTGTGTGAATAAAGTTAACCATAACTGTTTTGAGAACTGGGGTCCTAAAATAATACAGAGGAGTTCCAAATGCAAAACGGTCCAGGTTTATTTGCACTGAAATTCTTTCATGTACTATTTCCCTCCATACACACACATTAAAATATTATAAATGTTATTGTTAAGAAAAATTTTGCTATAAACATTACTGACTATAATAAATGCCATAAACCTGGGGCAGGTCAGCAGTGTAAATAATCAGAGTCTTTCTATTTACCCATTTGTAATAAATAGGCGATCACGTAACTCATGAAATTATAATTATCCAACATTTCATCATTTGTTTTTTGTTTGAAAAGTTTGGGGAAGAATGTTTTTCTTTTGCACGCTTGCATCTGTGGATGATCATTTGTTCTTTAGCTTGTGAAAACCGAAGTCCTAATTCAAAGCTTATCATCTGCCACGACCTTTTTGTCAGGTGACTGGTTTCACATACTGGAAAAGTTGTGCTGATGAAGAAACCAAATAAAAGACTTTTTTTGTTTGTTTGCCTGATGAAAAATAGCTCTCCATTGAAGTTAAAGTTTCATTTTATACAGGACTGCAAGATACAAAAAATTGACTCAGTTCCAACCTGGAGCTAAACTTAAATAGTGGAAAAAATAGTGAAGGAAAATTCCATTACTTGTTCAGAACACATCGATCTTATTTTGTGCATCTATAATGTTAAATAAGACAAATAGGAATAAAGTAAACTGAAAAGCTGACAAAAATTAAAAATCTTTTTGAATCTCACAATATCAAAGCAACATTTTAATATGAAATTATTTTTAAGATTTTCTGAATAAAAGTCATATTGGAAAGAGTTTTAATTTTTATAAATCAGCATACTGAAAAGCAAAGTTTCCTCAAAGTGTCTAAAAAATATAGAAAATTATGTCCTTTTTCAGAAGACAGGATGTTAGGTTCACCTTTTCTGTTTTAATTACTTACTTTTAATCACACAGGATTACTTACTTTTAAACACACCTTTCCAGAGGCAGTTGATTCTACAACATTGCAGAAACACATCCCCTTGATGTTCTAATGATTCTCTATGCAGTTCTCCATAAGACTGAAAAAAAAAGTGATGGACCCCTTGAAACCTCCTACTTACCATCATTATGAATTTTGACATTCAGAAAATTTCATGCCTTAGCAGTATCAACAATCAGAGACTCAAGAAAAACTTCGGGTGTGAAAAAGGTGAATTATAAGATCAACTTTACTGGTAAAACAAAAGGACTAAGATTAGATGCCTTCTGATGCATAAGCAGAACTTGAAATAATTCGTACAACTGTGAAGTTTAGTTTTCAAGAAAATACAGTTTCCAACACGTTTACAGCTGAATAGAATAGGAGACATAATGGATTTTTGTTTTGTACACTGCACCAGTAAATCTGCTAACTGAAGTCCTAATTAATGTATGAACCAAACATTGCAGCGACTAAGTCCATCTCCTTTCAAATTACTATGCACACAAAATTGAAAGCGCTCTCCTTTAATTTTTGTTGCTGTTATCACCTTGCTTTGTGGTGGGATTTCACTTTTTTTTTCCCCTACATTGGACCTTGCTTTTATTTGAAGAATCATTTCTCCCCATGTATTTGATTTCAGTGTTTGGCATATGTTACTTACACACTTAGCACACCACATGTAGGTCTGGACGCCATCCTTGGTCTAGACAATAACACTGGCCAAAGTTTGTGCTCATATGACAAAAAGCAACTTTTTAACATTGGAGAATCTTAAAACTAGTACAGAATTGGTGTGTTGTGAGCTGGCAGGCAATGAGTATTCAAAAGTATTAAATCTAATCTGAGAAGAAAATAAACTGGATAAATTTTGGAAAGAAAGGTTGTCAAAAAATGGGCATTCAACACTTTCTGAAATACTGCCTTCTTTACACTTGATACCAATAAAAGGCCCAGGTAACCACAAATCTTTTTTTCTTATATTTACCTTTAATATTTAATTTTAGATTTATTAAATCTGAAAGTTGCAGACATAGTTTTTGCAAGCTCAGCATGCTCAACAAGTAACTTTGAGTAACTTTAACAAGACAAGACTGATTTTCCTGTTGGGAAGATTAATTTCTCATTGCTGTTGTTGTATAAGTACAGGCCTGTTTTCCTTTGTAATAAATAAAGCTGAAGTCAACACATGTAACCACCGGTATAATACGTGCATGTTGTGAAACTTGCCCTGACTCAAATCTGCTTAATGGTTTTCCACTGAAAATTCAACATCTGCCAACACCACACAAATCTTGATAACTGATGTCATCATGAACCCATTAAGCCTTGGTTTTTAACATGTTAGGAAAACAAAGGGTTTATGGAAGACTGCTAACAGAGGGCTGAATTCTGGAGCCCTTATTCAACAGTAGGAATTGTTCTTTAAGTAAGGTGTGAGTAAGAACATCTTAAGCCTGGCAGAATGTAAGCAAGCTCTTGTTCCACATTAAATTTAATTAACCAAGCCATTCATGAAAATGACACCGTAAGATATGAAACCTATCACTGCAAATCACCTTTCGTCACTGAAGCTGATTTGGGAATGCATGTCCTGCCACACCAGCTACTAGCTTTGATGTTTCACAGCTGTGATACTGCAGCAAGGAAAAGCCATTTAAATAGAGGGGGAGCTTTGGAGGAGTTAGGCATTTTCCCTTAAGGATCTGAAACTTCTCAGCAGAGGCCATCCAGAGAGACACACTGAATAAAAAGGTTTTAATACTAAAATCTCATAATATACCCTCAGGATCCCTGTAGCAGCAGCTAAGGGAAAATCTGTGTAGTGTTGAAAGAGTAAGGAGCATCTATCCAGATAAAGGAGGAATCCCAAGTTATCTCTAACATCCATACACCTGAACAACTGATAGTGCCTATCGAGCAGTTTGTTTCCTGGGCACAGAGGTGGTTAATCAAAGTTACAGCATAAGACCTGTGGGGGAGGGAAAGTCACTTAATTAATGTGCCAGATACCCTTGGCAAAGCTTTCGCCAAGATTAGGTTCAGATTGTAAAGAAATCTCCTAGAGAAGGATAATTCTCAACACCTGTGGGCACTTTTATTAGCTGCCTGCACAGAATAGAAAACCTTATGTTAAAGCGTTTTGTCTCTGCTCTACCAATCTGACCTCACATGCTTTTATCTGGACATAACCATAAGCAGATTTTAAAGCAAGCTGCAGACGAGTTTGCTAATGGGCAAGTGTTCTGTGGCAAATCGACTTGAATAAAGTAACCTGTGGATGGAAGCAATCATATAAAGCTGCTCAAAAGGGGATGCCGTCAAAACAAGGGTGGGTTTGGGTGCACAGAGGAGGAAGAAAGTGAGAGAGATCACTGGGGTCCTTAACACATTGAGGAGGCACCCACCTAATGCAGTGTTATGCAAGATCCAGGTCCAGGTCCAAACTTGGCTTTGTTAAGAGGAATAGAAAAATTCCTTCAAACCTCAAAATCTTTTTCTCTTGACAAAATTTCAGCAGTGTTTTTTTGTTTGTTTGTTTTGGAGTTTCTGGTTTGTGTTTGTTTGTCTGTTGTTGCTTTGGGAGACTTTCTTTCTTTCTTTTCTTTTTTTCCAGAGGCAGTTGATTCTACAACATTGCAGAACAAGGTTCAAAAGTTGAATGCATAGCCACAATGCTTCTATAGAAACAAAACCTCAGTAAACACCTGATGTGTTTAAAAACCTATTACAATAAATCTAGGAAATTATTATGTTTTGGTACTGCATAATGTAACTCCTCACTAAAAGAAATTAAAGTGAATTTAAGATATGTTTTTTTCCATATTTGGTTGTGAAATAATTTGTTTTTATCTGAAAGGAACAGTTACAACTGTCTGGTGGAGGCTTATGAAATTGTTATTCACTGTTGATCCAGAGATATGTATTTTCAGCACATATAAACACACAGACACGTGCACAGACATGCAACACAATTTCTGCAATGACTTTTGGCAGCAAAACATGAATTCTCAAATGTTCATCATTCTACACACTTTAAACAGTCTCTCTTTAATCTGTTTTATCCATTTAAATTTTATTTTTCTGTGGTTCAAAACATTCCTAAATTTTTTCTAGATAGAAGAACAGCAAGAGGGCTCTGATTTCCATTGTTTTAGTGCTAACAAAATGAATGTACTGGCAATTATAAAAAACATCTGTGACTTTGGAAAATACAGTGAAAATCTTTAGATTTTTCAAGAAATAGTCTTAAAACATTGTCTGGAGCTTTGAGGGTTGCATTACTGCTCTGGTTGCAATTTCTCATTCCTGCCTCAGTTGCATCAGAATAATTTAAAATAAAATGTTAATGACAATTCACAGCCCTAATTTCAGGTCATATCCACCCCTCTTCACTCAGGCTAACCAGTACCTCATTCTGCAAGAGCCTAAATCACCTAAATGACTGATTATCATAATAATGATTAAATGACCAGGTGTACCAGAAAACTTCAGTGACTCTAAACTTTGACTTATTTCTCCTTACATTTTTTCCTAGCAAACCTCACAAAAAACAGTGAATCACCCCAAGTATTGATTGCCTTTTACTTGAGGTGGGGTAATTTATGACACTTAACCACTTACTGTGCAGGCAGCGCTGCATGCTATAAAGTGCTGCATGAGGTAAGAAGAGCAGAATTGTGGCAGAGCCCTGCCACTTGCAGACATTTGCAGAGGAGTTGCAGAATCAGATGCTCATGTCATGATCCTAAAATTCAGGATGAAAAGCCCTGCCACAGCCTCTGAAAGTATTTGCCACTGATCTAACAGCTCACAGGCTGAAGCAATTCCTGGGCAAATAAAATATATTAGTTCAGAGCTGATACTGATTTTAACTTTCAGGAAGATGAATATAGTCTTAATTTCAACTAACTGTGCACACTTTAAACACTATAAATCTCTAACTATTATTAGCTTTTACAAAGCAGATAATGAAAAAAAAATAATTAAGTGCAGTGGGATATTCCTAAAAGTGTTCATGCTTGTCCAGGAAGGTAAAACTGCTGCTATGGGTCTAAGCCACAAGGAAAAGGGCATTCAAGCACTCTCCACAATCCAACTTCAAGATGATGGCCTTGTCCTGCTATTATGTTACAACTTACAATCATTTTAAACCCATCCCTAGGATTTTACTATGAAAACAATTCTGTGTATGTATATGAAAGAGTACAAATTTGATCACCTTTTTAAAGACTGAACTTAATACCTAACACACCATTTTCAGTACAATAAATATCAAAGACAGCTGTGCAGATATCTGTTATCATTGCTGATACAGGTTTCTCTAGATAAGACATAACTGTTCATCTTATTACAAACAATGGAATATAAAATGATGCAGAGAGCTGTAAAATGTAACACACTTTTGTGTTCTGTGGAATTTGCTCAGGCCCCAGCTCTAAAGATTACATTCATCAGAGTTTTACACCTGACTAGTTTCACCAGTTGAGAGAGGGTACTCATGCGTATCATGTTAAATGTGAAAATAAGTGCCTGCAGGATCTTAAGGAGCAACACAGGCATTGAAAAGACAGCCTAATCTTGATGGGCAAATCACAGAAACGTTCCTCCATGAAAAAAAAAAAAAAAGTGAGCCTGCCATAATAACTTCATCAGTGCAAATTTGGCAAACAGAACCATGGAGGCTGACTGCAGTTTTTCCACTGTAAGCCTGACCTGTAACTCATTAACTTACCACTAAAACAGTATTCACCTCATATTCAGTTATTCGAAGAACTCAAAGGAAAAGAAAACTGGAATGAATTTTTATTCCACTTCCCTGGAAAAAGGGCAAGCCATGCCATATGTGCAAAATTTCATAAACACTAGAAAAAGACTAAAAAAGAAACTATAAATGACTTATTGAATATGTTCATACAGCACTCAGTTTCCTTGGTCTTTTTTTTTTTTTGGTCCACATTAGCACCATTGGACTGTAACTCTATTTTCATATTTCATTGTTCTCACATATGTGTAAACCAATCCTCCTGAAAACCAAGAGTGCAAAGGTTCAAGACCAGTGATAAAACTTCTTCATTATTTCCCTGGGTACTCGCCATCTGCCCCATTGCTAACACTAACATTTCAGGGCACTTCTGCAAACACCACAATTACACCAACATCACTTTTAAATCTTTTCCTAGAACCTGAGCTCATGAATAGCTGTTAGTGTAGGAAGTCTTAATGGGAGCCATTTCACCAAACACTAACATTGCTTTCTATTTCATGGGATTGTGGAGAATTCAAGACAGCCTCAAACTTAGCCCATGGTGGTTGTTTTTGCTTGGGTTTATCGGAGTCTGTCCAATTGAAGGCAGTTCTATAAATAAAACATCAGGCCTTTTTTATTCTTCCTGTTATTACCCTCATTAAGAGCACAGAAAGGTCACAGTATGTGAAAAATTGTGAAGCATTAGATTAGACCCCTTACATGGGAATAAATCCAATACTTCCCAAATTCCTTCAGGAAACTCAGATGGCTGGCTCACTGGAAAATATCCAAGCAACTGGACGAAGAACTTCACTCCAGCTTCCTAAACAAGTATTTATCATTTATTGAAGAATTTTAGGGTGATTTCTTTTGTCTAGTCTTTGTATAAACCTTCTGACTAAAGCACTGCAACTTCTAAATAAGGGAGCATAGGTCCCTGCAACCTCTCAAACAAAAGTTTATTTCTATTTTTCTATCTTAAATCTCCCTATCTCATCTTTCTGTTTTAAGGTCCCTGAGTTTTCAGGTTGCCCTTTGACAGTAGCAAAAGGCACCTGTAATTTACTAATGCACACAGACTAACCAACCTATTACCTGGTCTGAAAATTGCCTAGATAATACATCACCACTAAACTCAAAGATTTCTAACCTCTGCTTTGCTGGTTTTTGTTTCATTTCAGACAAGAGAAGACTCTGCTTGCCTTCAAGCCTGACTGGTTTCTTCCAGCCTCAGTAGGCGATGTAAAGAAAGAAAATGCTTCTTACAATCCTGGACAGTACTCTGCAAGTAATTTTGGAGATTGGAAAGACTGTGGATTTTTTGGGAAGAATGTTTCTTCAACTTCTATTTCTGCACTCCAAACAGATGTAATAAATTCTGCACAAACACAGACATGCATAACACTTTCAAGTGACTTTCAGAATCGATAGCAAAAATGTAACCTATTGTGATTTGTGTTTTTAAGCTGCATAGCAGAGGTTAACCAGCACTGAATTCACAGTCTAGAGGCAAACCCCTTACACAGGCAAATTACAGGACTGGATGGACAGGAAGAGCACCCTCTTCATTTCTGCAGGATTTTCTCTACTGCCTGGTCCAGTTCTATAAAATACAACCTTCAAATGGAGGGGCAAATGGACTAATCCTATTCCAAGTTACCTGTGCCTAATTTCAAAGCTTTATGGCTGAGTGCTGTCCACATTTAGATGGACACTGTGTGTTGCTCGCTCTTCATAGTCACACACTTTTATTGCTTTGATTCAGTTTACAACACAGTTCATAAAAAAGATAGTTTGAGATGCTGTGTTCCTGTTTCCTCCAGAAAGGCATAGTCAGACAGACAATATAAACAGTATAGTTTCTTTTTGCCTTTACTAAAGAATGCTGGTTTATAATGGGTTAAAAATCTGCTGCTAAGCACTGGCCATTTTAAGGTGTATTCTTCTCCCCTGCTGATTTGCCCTCTGACCTTCTGGGGGCCAGGGTGGCTGCAGACTTCATTTTTGCTCTATTTCCTGGTCTCTCTCCTGGCTGTGCACTCAATGCTTCCACAGCAGATTAATGACAGCTAATAATATCTGATATATCTGGACATTGCCACATAATGAGTTGCAGTCCCACTGGGTGCCCGAAGTGTCACTACTAACAAATTCACCAGAGCAGCATATAATTAGCATGTAAAGGGAGTGATCATGCAGTAAATCTGGAGGGGAAGATGGATAGCCCATGAGGAAAAACTATAAGGGAAAACTACTATTCTTAACACTCATTGGTAAATGTATGTTTCTTGCCATGAATATTTTCTTGATAACAAACTGTGGACAGGTTACCTTTACAGTAACATTATTCCTTCCACGGCTGATAGGCAGAATTTCATTATGCCACTGCTAATGTTACAATATTTCTGCAAAATGTCACCATATGTAAATTAGAAGAGGTTAGGGTTTCCATCTTAGTTTTCTTTCAAGATGCACTGTCCCTTTCTGCTATAGCCTAATTCCCTTTCTACTAGTTTACAGATATGCTAACATTGACCCAACCTTGCAAAATAGAATTGGCACTGGAGTATCTTCCTTCTCCAATAGCTAAAGAAGAAGCATGAAACTCCACACATGATGGAGCAAAGATAGGAGAATAGAAACAAACTTACTTGACGAGCTTTTATCCCAAGTATAACCTTCCCTGACGCATCAGAATATACCAAATAAAATAAAATGGGATGCATGGACAGTGTGAGTTTCCTGACCTGATCCAAACATGGGTCTCTATCTTGTGTCCATCTGGCTGACCATCACTCCCTAAGTGCTGCCTGCAGTTTTCCCAAGAGGAGGAGGTCGACAAGGAGCAGATGAATTGTCCTGATGGGCTGCATTCAGCCTGAAGAGCCCTAAATGGGACAGCTCTGCTCTAGTTTAAGTCAGTCATTTGTCCTCATTAGAAACCATTGCTCAGCAGTGTTAAAGACTTCATTCTGGTTTCAGGTTGTGTCATTTACAGGCCTTTTTCCTCTTTGACATCTGTGTGGGAACACTTGCATTTACATCTCCAGCTCTGAGGTTTATTTGAGTAACTGACCAAAACCTGGTTAATTCCAAGATATAATTTAAATTATTCTTTTGCTGAACAGAGAGGCCTTTGGCCCTGAAGGCTTCAGACTTTAAATTCTTTTTGTTCATAAGGCTCTTCTGTCATTTGAGAGGGAAAAAAATTAACAAGGAAGCCTCCCTTGAAAAACCAAACTGAAATCCCAAAAAACAAACAAAAAATTCTTCCTATAACACAAATATTTTACCACGATAAGCAATTACTCAAAGATATGAAAAATCTTTAGTTTAGTTATGAGTGTTAGTTTAGTTATATAAATTTATACAAATTTGTATAAATTTATATAGCAATATAAATTTATAAGAACTTTATAAACTAATCAATAATTTATAATTTTAGTAAGTTATATAGGAAGATATAATTATAATACATTATCTAAAGATTACAGTTATATAAAATTATATAAATAAATAAAATCATAGTTTAGCTTAGTTTAATCTCTGTAGCTTCCTTCTGCAGAGAGTGCTTGGCTAGGAGAGCCTTGTGATCCTCAGGCTGAGCAGGCACCAGCTGACAGAACCAAATTTATATCCCAGGCAGGAATTGAAGAGAGCTCGGGAACCAGCCGCTGTTTGTGATGCTGGTGAGTGCTGTCAATAAACCTCGACACTTTTAAGAGTGTGAACGGCTGCCCAGCAGCGCAGGGATGCACCCTGGAAATAGCAGTAGCTGCTCCTGCCCACAGCTGCATTCCTGTTTCTGTCCTTGGCTAAGTGCTCATGGGCTCCACAGATCAGATCTTAAGCTCCAAAAATTTCTGTGGGTTATATCTTTATGGAGTTTCATGCTGGTTTGTGTTCTGCTAAAGAATCAATTTTTGAAGTCACATAACTTTAGTTTTTAGACTCTTTTTTTAAAAAGAAGGTTTACAAACTGGGTGTATAAACCCTGGGGACTTAAAAACTATACAGTTAATTAAAAAGCAAGCATTTAAAAAAAATATCCAGCAAGTTTTCCTACTTAGAAGGGCAATTTAATTGGATTTTGGAAGGAAAGAAAAAATAATGAAATAAAAAATCTTTAAACTTTTCATGACAAATCATATCTATAATTTTGAATTCCTTGTTCTATTTCCTTGCCTCTGCAATCCATATGGTAACCCTCAGAACAATTATTCAGTATTCACTATTTCACATAAATTTTTTGAGTACAAAAAGATCCAAATTAATAAAACCAAACTAAACCAAACCAAACTAAAAAAGAATAAAAACAAAAATTAAAACAAGGCTTATATTGTTTATCTTGTTTTTAATGAAAGAATGAAACTCACAGCCTGTCCAACTCCCACAGGGGCCTTTTTTTATGCAATCTTAATGATAATTAACTGACAGTGATTGATGGTTAGTGCTGAAGTAATAGTAGATACAACTGCCCAATTCCATCCAATTCACTTTTCTATTTTTTACGAGTCCTTGTTTATTTCTGAATAATATCAAATGAATTATTTGTCCAATTATAATTTCACATTTAAAGTTCATCAGGAATGCATTTGCTCAATTGGTCTGTCACTTTGCTGACTGAGATTTCACACAGTCAGATTTCATTGTGTGTCAGGTTTAAGGAGGGCAACTACTTTTGCCTTGGAAATACATGAAAACATTCACATGCATTTCCATATATTTTGTAGGCAAAAGTATTTCTGCTGGAAAATGGGCCCTGGCAGACTGAGGCCATACAGAATTTTTGAATGTGTCCACGTGGAATTATGTTGAAGGGAACATGGGTCTTTTTTAGCTTCATTTCAAAATATTGTTGTTAGCATTGTAGTCACCTCTAGGGCAATTTTTTATATGCACTGAACAGTTTTTCTACAAAATCACCTTTGCTGAGAAACTCCCAGAGTCTCACATCCAACTTTGGCCTTGTTGAAACTCACAACCTCTCATACATTGTCTAGAATGACTACATGAAATGCCTGCAATTTGTTCTTTATTCTTCAAATCTACTGTTTTAAATAATTGTTGCCATTATGCTGGTTGTGCCAGCTTTAAAATTTTGTACATATATCGACTATTTTAAAAGGTTTTTGCAGAGGTCTCTTCCTTTACCAGGAAAATGGTCCAATTTGAAGCACATATATTACACAGAAGACCTCATGTTTTAAATTTCTTCATCTGAAGGTGAATTCTCTCTAGCATTTTATCACTTCTTGCATTTAAATGATATTATTTTAACTGCTTTTTTGAAAGACTCTTTTTTTCTTTTATTGGTTGAAAGAAAAATAAGTTCTTTTTAGACATGCAGCATTCCCTTAACAGCTTCACTGCCCTTTCAGTGTGTCATTACATATAACAAAATGTACACACAATGCATCCCTTGGGAGTTGAAGCTTATCACGGTGCAGTACTTTCAAAGTGAGTGTTTTATACCATTTGGCACCCTGAGGACATGTGAGGTGACACCAGTGATCTCTCAGGAGAGACCTCACTGATTTCTTACTGCTCTTGCTGATGAAGAAATTAGTCAATAACTATATTTTGTAAATTCTAGCAGCCTTTTCTTCCTTTCTCTCTCTACCACAAGACAGAGGCTGTGGTAAAACTGCATCTGCCTGGGCCTCAAGGCATGTTCAGTTCTTGCCTACCTTTATGCCCTCCTTGATGAGAGCAACAAATCAAGTTCAAGCATCCTGTACTGAGGGATCCTTCACTAGCCAGACACTGCTAAGCCCTGACTACTAGGTAAGACTTCCATGGAGGTCTATCAACAAGTCTCAATCATCCATACAGGTTATTGCTCAGGGACAAGGGACACCTCTTTCTGCCCAGGGGCTGCCTGCTGTCACTGAACCATCCTTTTCCAATACAATCAGTGATCATTTGACACACAGGGGACTTCCAGACTTCCAGGATTATGGCCAATAAACCTTCCCCGCTATGAGAAGAACAACCAGTGGCCATGAATCATGCATTTTTCAAGCAATAAAGAAGATGGGCAATACATAAATACCTCCTTATTTTTGAGGAATGCTTTTCTTAAGAATAAACTGGGAAGTGCTGGTCTGTGCACAAGAGAAAATATCCCTGCCTCACACAGAAATGGCATAGTCCCACTGCTTCAGAGACAGCTACAAATGGAAAAAAAATATTGCAAGAAAACTGAAGGGGTTTTGTTGGGTTTTTTCTCATTCAACTGAAGGAACAAACCAGCAACAACAAATGATTTTGTGTAAAAGAAGCCTTTCTTCCAAGTGACCTGAAATTAAAAGTTTCCTTGTCACACATTGCGAGCAAAATAAGGGACACAGGATCATACAATGTTTTCAGCTGGAAAGGACCTTAAAGATAATTCAACTTTTTTTACATAGTGAGAAATAGCACAAATAGGAAAGACTGAGGGGCTCCACTCCACTTCACCCAGTTTAAAATATTAGAGCAATTCTGACATCTCTGAGCAAATGGGTAACTTAAGTTCAAAACCCATCAGGTAAAGGTAAAAAAGGAACTAAGCTCTTCCAAATCCTAACCTCTGTGTTGCTGAAAGGATTGAGAGGCCAGGGCAGCTGCATACTCTGCATTATAAACTTTTAGTCTCAATTTCTTTCATCAGAGAAAATTATTCATGGATATGACACAAATCAGTGCTTTTCAATGTCTTTCTTCTAATTTTATGTACACCCACCTATCATATCTGTGTAAATAACATCAGAAGCATATAATAATGAAGACAATCATCCAATTATAAATCATTTGTTATCTGACACAATGTTGAGTTTCTTCACAACAATCAAGAATTATAAAATGCATCCAAGACTTATGAAGAGAATGATATGTTCATATTCCATGGTACTTCATGTATGACAAATACCTGAGATAATTTTTAAATCTAATGCCACAAGGTAAAAGACATCCTTAATTTTACACTTGTAGGTCATTATAAAACAGAATAACAGATAGACTGACCTTCCAGATCCCACTTTGAGCTGTCTCTTGATCTCACCAATACATGGGTACAGATTTATAAACTTCTGTCAATGGGACTACCTTCATGTTTTGATATTTTCACAGCTTCAAAAGAAGCCAGTTACCAAGGCAGTTCTCAGTTTAAAATAGTTTAAATGAAGTTTAAAAAAGGCTTCATGGGTTTCAGGACAGAATCTAATTTACCTATGCAAGTAGTTGTTCTGGTGCAAAACGTAGAGAGATCATCTTCTACTGCAGAATCATGACTGTTCTCTTCATTGCCTAAATCAGGCATCAGATTTTCTGTTTAACTCTTAGGTCCACAGAGCAAGGAAAGATGAAAGAGAGGGACTTAATCTCATTGTGTCTTGTCTGTGGTTAATTTAGAGGAATACATTTGAAAGGAGAAAGCAGGCACCAAACCACACTGGAAACAGCAGCATTGATGTGCACTAAAGAGCAATGTGAAGGGAGAGCAGTAAGTTAGATATTCCAGCACCTAGTTTTAAACTTTCATTTCTGCAGTTTTGGACCAGGCCTGTTCTCCTAGTCTGTGTTGCACGTTCCTGCCATGCAAGCAATGGAAAATGAACATGTCAGCTATGCATAACCTGAAAGAGACCAAGAGCCCTGCTGTGATCCCAGTTCAATTTTCAGAGCTGAGATTTTACAGATAAAATGAGGACAGTCCTCTGACTACAGAAAAACAAACAACACCCAAAGCCCATGTCATTTTCTCTGGGAAGTTTCTTTTCAAAACAGATGTATTTAGCTAAACACATTTCCTGCTCTTTGAATTTCTGATAGGCCTGGAAGAGAGCTCTCCTATTTGAAGCAGAATCCTCACAGGATTGCACAAATGTCTGCTCCAATAATAGGAACAGAGTTTATTTCTACCTCTCTTTGTCCCACTGAGTTTCAGGCCAGGTTTTCTAATGCAGTTTGAAGCCTCTTTCAGAGTGGACAAATTAACTGATTGGAACCCCTACTGGTATCATGACTCTGTATATGCAATTCTATTCTTACTGGGCATTCTGCAAAATAATATCTAGGTAGGTACAGAAGTTCCAGGTTCTATGTTGTTGTACCCATTTGCACAGGCATCCACAAATTTTGAGCCAGCATTACTTTGCCATCATGTTATGTTGGGGAATTGGAAGAATGGAAAACAGCCTCTACTAAACTTGGTGATTCATTTAAACAAGCTTTGTTTCAGTAAAGCAAAATTTGTACCAGTCTACATCCCAACTACCCCAGACAAATCTGCCATGATTTGTAATTATATTATTATTTTAAATTAATCCATCCATGAATTACAGTTGCCTTTTGTTTATTCACTTGTTTGGGCTGGTCTAAAAAATGAGCAAAGCTTTCAACCATTTATAATAAAGGCAAAATGACCAAAAAGACCTACTTTTTTTTTTAGTTTGCATTAATGAGTTCATCCCAAAATATATATGCAATAATAGAGGAAATTAAGTTATAAATGTAGGGATGTGCTCCAAGACACCATGAAAATCTGCATGCAAATGCATAATAATCACAAATCTACATTATTACAATATTAAAAAATACCTACAATTAAATTATCATGTGGAAATAATCATAATGTTATTGGAAACTCAATTATTGTGGCAACCCTTGTCGGGGAATTAGCAGGCTATGGCAAAGGCAAGTCAGACCTGAATTCATCAAATATATATTATCACAATATTACATGTTCACTTCGATTCCATGCAAAGACAAACATCCTCACTCACTAGTATCTGCTCAATGCATTTGTATTATTCATGAACAACTCTGTGATCTATTATACATACAAAACTGATTGTACGCTGCTTGCCTGAGGCTACAATGCAGAGACACAGAATTAATTTTATTATATACACATGCATGATAATTGTGTAGAATTCGGTCAAATATCAAACTCTGCTCCTGTGCTCCATTATTTTACTTTCCAAAAAGAGGTCTAAGGTCAGCAGCAATTTCTCTTTGGTGACAGTGAAACTCTTTGTCATTTAGAGTAGAAAGTTCCTGGGTACTAACGAGCCTGGTGCTGTGATGAATGGTCACACATTCCCTTTCCTTTCCACCCCCCACTCATCAAAGGGAAAATGTAACTTTTATTGAGATTCTCAAGAATTTCTTGCTTCTCATGCACACAGAAGTCACTTTGGGCCATGGACTTAGAGACTTCATTTGTCAAAGATGGAGGCAACCTTTTCGTTTGTTTTGTAGACTTGGCTAAAATTGTGTGAGAAGATGATCAATACAACTAGGTAAAATGATTTGCAGCTGTAAGAACCTCTGCTATTTTCAAGACATTTAAGTAAAAGCTCTAAAAATGTTTTCATAGAACCCTCTCCCCTGCTTCAGTTTTTCACTAAATTAAAAACAAAAACAAAAACAAAACAAAAAAAAAAAAAAAAAAAAAACCCAAACAACAAAAACAAAAACAAGGAAAAAAAAAACTAACTCCCCTTTCTTTAATAGCACAAAGGACTTATGGGAAGTTCTCCAAATCTCCAAATATAGAAAAGCCAGAAACACAAAGATTAGTGCCATACAAGACATTTGTTGTTGTTTGAAGACACCAGAAGATAGAAATGCATCAAAATTAAGAACGAACATGAACAAGGAATACCTCAAAGTCCTGGCACGGATTCAAATGACATTGAAAATCAGCAGGACACTCAACTTTAATGTATTACAATTTAGGTGGCAGCCAGGTTCAGGGGAGTAAACTGTATGTATAAATTTTGGCAACAATATCTATTGTCACTCCAATTCAGAGGTGGGTATCAACTCCCACATTGCACAAACAACCATTAGCATGCATCTAGCCTAATGATCCAAAAGAATTTTTTCAGGAGTGAGAAGGAGTAAAAGGTTATCCTTAACTGAGAAAAGAAACTGTCCAGTGTGACATTCTGCATGCTGAATTAAAAATCAAACCCTGAAACCTCTCTTGTAGTTCCACTCCTCCATCCATCATCCAGGGTTTTGGCTATCACACTCCTAATCTCTGAGTTTTAAAATTGAGGAACACTTACTCCTTGTGGAGTGCCCTTGGAGTTCAGTCCCACTCAAGCATATCCCAAATCCATCTTTGCATTACTGCACTGCTTTCAGTAGCCATAAGCAAAAGGGCCTCTCCAATGCATTTATATTCCAGATTCATAGCATTTATAGAAATAAACTGTAACAAGGTTTCTAAAGGGTCTCTCCTAGTCTACTCATCATCCAAGAAAGATTTAAACAACCTCATTTTTAAATCTATGTTTTGTATGCTTATGCCATGACCAGAGTCCATAATTTTCACACTTCCAAGAACAATGCAAGGGTGATCTGCATTTAGCAGTACATGGCTCCTAAATTTACCACATCACTAATTTACTATAAATCTATAAAAATTGTCACTGTCCTAATTAAAAAAATGTGGTAGACACATTGAAAAATCTCAGGGAGGAGGAACTGAACAAATCCCTTGCATAGCTACATCACAAAAGGTAATAAATGAATGTGTTAAGGTGGGGTGTTTATTTTGGCACCAACACCAGAAACAGCAAAAATACAGTTCTGATCAATCTCCAGGGCAGCAGTTTAGCTGACTGAAATGCTGGAGATGCAGAAGAGAAAAGGACTTTTGTGTAAAAAGAACATCTCAGTAATGCATCTTGTCACTCAAGTGTATTATAACTCCATTCTGTTCTTGAATATTTCTGGCTTTAGGCTGGCAGAAGCTACAACTTCTTTAGTGTTAGCAACTATTGCAAGAGGGCTGACACCTTTTAAATATTCCACTCTTTCACAGTAAACCCACGATTATTTCTGCCATTTCAGAAACAGGTGAGCAGCAGAACCTTACCGCTCAGGCAACATAATTTATCTTCAACCTTTGCAGTAAAAGCACACAAGTTGTTGGGTTGCAGGGAAGATTTCTCCCAGAGATCATTAGTTTGGCAGGCTCTGGAAGTTGGTAAAGATAATGGGGAGAAAGGCCCAACTGAAACTGCTCATTTTGTCATCATTACCCCAGTTCCTGTGAGGGCCAAGAGTTGAGTTCAGATAAAAATAGAAATTTTAAGAAATTTCATTGGACCTCACCCAAATCACCAAAGCTCTTAAGAACATGAGGAGTTCAAACTATAAGAGAGGAAACACTTTTATTCAACCTGAAACTGTTGCTCAGTTTGATATGCCTGAAAACACCTCTGGGAGTTACCCATGGCATTCTGGAACTTTCTCACTGACCTTCAACTCCCAAAATACACTAAAACATGGGAGGAAAAAAACCCCTAGCTGTTAAGCCACGTTTTCCAAGCTTCTCAAATAAACTAATTTCAAAATCATATTGTCTTTAACTGTTTGTCCAACTCCACTTATTAATAACCACATGAGAAGCACTGGCTGAAAAGCAAATTCTTGCAAAGACTGATGTTATTTCCTCAGTTAATATTTATTTTGCATGCATCCATAGAAGCACTACATGGAAAGAGTGTGCACACATGAAATAACTCTTGGCTTCATTTTCCTGCCAGCTATCAGACAGGATTGCTCATGCACAAATCTTTCGGTATTTAATATTCATAATGCAGAAGCATCTACTGATCCCAGTTAGGATCAAGAAATTTTATGAGATGTTGTACAAAACAAAGATTATCACTGTTCTGCCACAAAGAATTTATAGTTGGACAGATTGACAGACTAACTATTTCTGCACTAGTTGTTATGTGAAAAGTATTTCTTAATCTTATTCTAGTAACTCCTTAATGCAAATATGACACTAGGTAACTCTATGCAGTGATGTAGGGCAGTCTTGCAGGAAATGAAGACCAGTGCTCTACTTCAGCAGCTACAGAGGAAAAACAGTTACTTTGTTTGAACAGGGTTTTGGTTTTTTTTGTAGTTTGGTGGGGTGGGCGATATTTTCATTGATCTATTTTATTTCAGTGGAAAGTTACATGACAGTGTTAGTCAACCTGAATACACTTTAAAAGATAATTCTTTTTCAGTTCAAAAGAAAAGATGGCTAACATTAACAACAATATTCATTTTGACTGACTTCCTAATGGAAAAAAATTGACATTTGGTTTCAAAATGCAGAAATATTTTGAGATGTGATCCTTCTCCAATACATCTTTCCCCAAATGAGGTGTCATCATCGTGGTTTGCTCGTGCTTGGTTCATATAACATTTACTCTTAACAATGACAAAAAGGCTTTTCTAGTTCAAGAAGTATGGGGGGAAAGAATTTTAAAAATCTTTATGTAGTCCTATTGGCCGTGATCAACTCCTTGAATCCTTCTTGAGAGGCACATGAAGAAAGAACAGGTTACCTTTGAGTCAAGTTTAGTATTTCAGCATTCTTTAGGAAACCTGCATTGCTGAGAGAGAACAGCTTTCCCTAGGCTGAGCAGAGAGTGAGTTGGGATCAGAGCTCAGGAGTAATGTTCCCCAGTCACATGCGACCACCAGCCCTCTTCCGTAGCCCACTAAAGGCCTCTGGCAACCTGAATTCCCCAGATGAGGCAGTAGAGGATGCTCCTTCAAATATCTCCTTGATGCCAAGGATGTTTCTATGGTAATTCTGCATTCAAAGTTACTGGTTCGTGTTGCATGAGAGGCTACACAAGGGCCCAAGGAAATGAATGAACCTGTCTAAGGTTGTGCATACCCAGGGGGCTTCCATAATTTTTGGGTGCGCAGAAATACAAAGACGGAATAATGACAATGTTGTGCTGCACTTCATTTGTTGAATTACTTCAATACCTTGCTCACAGATGTGTGCATGTGAATCTAATCAACCAAACTCCTCGTAGACAGCAGAGATTATTTTGAGAGATTATTCCTGCTTCTGCTATGGGAAAAGAAGAAGCATCAGCCTTTCATAACTTCTTGAATACAGGGAAGTGTGTGTGCATGCATACATCAACACACGCACATACCCCTCCCTGTACATGTACCAAAAAAAAGTAAGAATAAAATTTTTCCTCTATATAGCACATTATTCTTAAAATGATAGGATGATTAAAAGCAGACCTGCCTTCTTATGCAGAAAAAAACACACACCAAAACCTGTTTGATTGTTCATCTAGATAATCAATTATATATTAAAAAAAAAAAAGCGAAACAACATGCTGGCATGATCAGAAATAAATATCTGAAAGAATGTGATTTTTCAATATCCCTTGAAATCCTATAATAGGAAATTTTTCTGTACCTTTTCTTCTTGAATCACAGTTTGCTTCCAATCCTAAAATAGCACATTCAACTATTCAATTTGCTCTTCAATAATAGTGACTCACATTGCCTTTTAAATGCATACAAAAATGTTGCATCTTTTTGTTTTCATTTTCCCTGCGTGTTTGTTGCATACTGACATCAAATTCCCTGCAGGCATCCTAACCTTGCAATTGGAGAAACAGTGCTCCAGGGTTTTCCACATGTCTAATACACCTGGATAAAAAGTGCTAATTGTCACCAACTTCCATTAAATGACAGCAGTAAGGCACAAAATATGCTTGATTTGCAGATGCTAGTGCCACTGGGAAATAGCAGCAGATTAATAATTGTGCAGACCTTGAACATTCCCCTGGCACTGCCAGCCTGGGTTTCCAGTGCAATGTCAGACTACAAGGCCTTTGTTTTTACATTACTTTCCTGAGGAAATCAGGCTTAGGCATTTGCACTCTTTCCCTATGCGTGTTTGGCTGTCCTACCTTCCCACAATAATTTCTGATTAATCTGAATAAATTTTAAAGGAAAGTAGAGGTTGCAAACATACAGTGTCCTTAGCAGTTTTGTGAAAAACAGGCAGCTGGGTAGATATAATCAAGCCTGAGCCTAAGTGTTTCAAATATCCTGGCTTTTTGAATTCAGGTATTCTTGTAGACAATTAAACCCTAATTCTGTTCAAATTTTGTTGGCTCTGAAAGTAGAAGGGAGATGTGCTATATCACGTATTCAGCAGGCAGCAACCTTGCATCCAGCCAACTTTACGGGTCAGGTGACAGACTAGGTTCCCAGTTTGTGGTGACTTTTTTGCTTTTTACAAACCTATCTGCCAAAAAAATCCTTTTTCCCCTTGAGCCTTTGAATGGGCATCAGGAGTCAGTTTCTTGCACAGGTTCACCCTTGCTCTTTTCTCCTCCAGATAATCCAGGGGCCAATGCCGTATCTTCTCTCCTCTCTTCTCGATCTGCTGCTGCTGCTGTTTCCTCTCCGCTCGGCGCACACGAGGACACCACCCCTATGGCATGCAAGCTTGCTGGCGGCTCTGGTGGCATTGCAAAGCTCGTTTCTGCAGGCACCAACACGATTACGGTGAAGTTGAGGGCGAGGTTGAGCAAATGCGTTTCAACACTTCTTTCTTTGTATTTATCACCGTGCCATAGCATTCCTGCAGCCTGGCCTGCTGCTGCTCCAGCTGCCTGTGCAAACTCCTGATGGAGCGCAACAGCAGGAGCCGTCGGTACATAGCTAGCTGGAGCCGGTACTTCTCCTTTTCCTCCTTTTTCTTATTTTCTAAGGTCTCTGTGACTGTCGTGGTCTTCATCCAAATCACACGGCCCAAACTGCAAGAGCCCGTGTCGCTCCCAGCGCCGCTCCCTGCCGGCTGCGTGTCAGTGGAAAGCCGCAGGGCCTCGCCGGCCTCGCTGGGCACCCCTGGGCTCTGCAGCACCCCTGACCTCCATCTGCCATCCCAGCAGGGGCTTTCGGCACGCCGGGAGGGAAGGTCCACGGGCAGCAGGCTATCAGCTGCTGCAGGGCACGAGGAGGCACCTAAGGATGCATCTACAGCTGCCAGAGGATGCTCAGCCAGCCCAGGGGCTGTCCTCTGTGCCTGGCCACCACTAACCATCGCTGGGCCAGTCAGGGCTTTTAGCTGGGCCAGCGCTCTGCTGGAGAGGACCGACAGTCTTTCTGGCACTGCTGAGCTTCCCTTGTCTTCATTAAGGCTGCCTAGCGAAGGGCTGGCAGAGCAACCAGGGGATGCTGTTGCAGCAACTCGAGTCAGAAATCGGTCTTCATCATCACTGGTGTTTTGGATCTCCTCTTCATCTCTTGATGTCACAGCTGCTCTCTCAGCCATTTAATGCATTAGCTACAGAAACTTTCTGTGGACAAAGTGGAAGTAAAAGGATTTCATTTCCATATACACACACAGAGAAGCCCAGTGCAGAGTGACATTTGAAGAAAGAACCTCTTTTTATATTTAAGCAATGGACCTATTACTTTTTTAATAAAGCACAACCCTTGGGTCACTTCAGGCCATTTCTTGTGATTTGCATTAGATGTTCCTTGAGACACAACATTAATCCAATGATAATTAAAATGATATACTGTACTATTAACATTCTCAAATCTTTAAAGGCAAGTGATCTATCCCTGCAGCACTGGCTGTGCTGACTAATTAAACAGAATACAGTTGTAAATGGGCATTGTAAGCACTTCTCCCATTTAAGAACACAGCTCTGACAAGTGTAGTTTGTAGAGATGGGTGAGTTATCGGGATTGATCAGCTTTAAAGGGAGGTGGAGGTACTACAAACAGCAGGTTGCTTTTAAATGCCCTCTCCAAGATTAATCCGTCTGCTACCAGTTTGTTTACAAGGTTGCCTTTCCCCCTCCTATTAATTCTAACAGTAATGCTATATTAGCACCACGCTAGCCAAAGAAAGGAAAAAGAAACCAAACACTTACCGAGGTTACTGGGGGGAAGGAAAAGAGTTACAGTGCATTGTGTCTGTATATCATATTTTCTTGAGTGTGAGTCAGCACAATCTGGAACAGAAACATCACAGTGCTGGAGCAGGAGCAGCAGCAGCATTACGCTGTTCCACCCAGCAACAACACAGTCAGTCCCAATCACAGAGGAGTGCAGGGCTGCTTTCTTCCTCCTCACTGGGCATTCCTCCCTGGTGTGCAGATTTTATGTCATCTCTGAGCATCAAAATGAATACCAGGATTGGATGGCACTTTTTTCCCACCTCAAAACCAAACATACCTGATTCACCCATTCTACAGAGGCCCTCCCCATCCCTGACAAGGAGGTAGCACAGCACCAAAAGAGGATGAGGTGTTCTGGACTCCAAGTGTTTTCCTTCAGAAAAAACAAGCTTAGATAAACTTCAGCTGCATGAACAAGCTACATCTAAAAGTAAAGTAAGCATTCAGCACCAACCAAATGCTAAACATAAAGACAGGCAGAAGCTGTAGATCGAAGTGGTTAATGTACACCAAAGTTTAATGAGGCTGGCCTAATCTTTAAAGAGCAGCACTCCATCCCACAAAACAATAAACTTTATCTGCACTTCTGATGTTTAGAAAAGCTATCTTCAACATCATCTCTTGTTGTAGTGCCAGGAACAAAATTCACAAATTATCTACCTGCATGTACTTCAATCAATTTACTATAGGGCTTCAGTTGCCCTAAGACTTTTGCTACTCCTTTCTCTAATATAAATAGAAGAAAGGAGCAATCCAAAATACTATCTAAAATCTTCCAGCAGCTGGAAAAGAATGAAAGTAGATCCTATCTTCACTTCTACGTGTGCTGCAACACAGATAATAATTTATTTTTCATCTGCACTGACTAGCCTTCCTTCTGATGAATCTGCTAGGATATGCTTACAAACTTGAACACATAAAGCCTTGTTAATATTAATTCAGATTTGTACCTTGAGGTATAACTTGAATGCATTTTTTGGTGCAAGATATAATTTGCACTGAATTTCTAAAATAAAATAAACCTGCTGTGTTTATGTGCCAAATCATGCTGCTGATTATATAAATAATATAAGAAAGAGATTAATAGCCAGTGAGTTAATACACAGTGCAAGTTTATATCTTGGTGATTCCCATTTATCTGAATCACAAGCTACGGTAATTGAAGAATATGGAATTCAGATAACAGGGATTTTACTGTATTAACACATTGAAAAGGTTCATTGTGATACAGCATTATGTAGAGAGGCTTTTGGTTTCAGCTTCTCTTGTCTCCAAAGCACTGTAGGCATATCTCCCACTACAAAGAGGACAGGGGGTGGGTGCTAGGTAATGTACCTGATCTCCAGCTACGTCAATACTTTTCTCTATAAGCTATAGCATTCTGTTCCTCACATCTACCTTTGTAGCAATTTGCTGCAAACAAGTATTTTCTAATAGTCTAACAAGGCATGAAACAACAGAATTTTGGTTTCCAGGGTGTTTCTTGTAGTTTTGTTCGTTTGTTTGTGGGTCTCGTTTTGGTTTGGTTTTTTTTTTGTTATTTCTCTGCTGCTTTAATTTTTTCAGCAAAATTTTACACTCAGTACTCTTTAAAGAGGTGGACGGGGAGACAAAAACGTCATTTTGCACACCAAATTAGTGTCACCAAAAATAATAAATGTTTCTTACATGTGGATCTGAATGGAATAAACAGCATCTGATACTATCAACTAAACAATAAAACTCCAATCCAAACTCATTGAGATAGATGTCTTTTCACAGAATATTATGACTTCAGCTGTAATCTATGAAGCTTAATAGCAAAAAAATATTCAGTCTGTTGGACTTTGAGAATCAACAAAATAGAAATGCTGTAAAAAATACATATTTATTATTGCTAAAATACAAGTTCTTTTTATGGTTAGGGCTGCATGTATGTTTCTATTGTTGCCCTTCCCTCCATTGTTCACAACTTCATAAAATGTCAGGTGAAGGAGCAGATGGAAGGGTTCTAGCCTCAGTTTCTGCCTAAAGGTGAAAACATAATAAACACTTCAGCCGAAAAATAGAGATGCTCCAGTACAAAAGGGGGAACAAATCCAGTCTTACAGCTGGGAAGACTTAAGGAAACCTTTCAGGAGAAAGGTCTCTTGTGTAACCTACAGACTGGGGAACAGGGAACGAGACCACACCTCATTTCAATGGAAACGTGTAAATGCTTGTTCTGAGATGTTCAACACAACCATCCTATTCACCTAAGGCTGTTACCTTGATGAAGTGGCTCCTACAGCTTGTCTCTGTTTTATTTGCAACTTGACAGACCAATAGAGACCTGAATAGGCCTTATGTTAGTTTTTTTCTTCAAAAATCACATTGTGCTATTTCCCTGATGAAGAAATAGGAAATGTTCCTCCTAAGAACTTGTCTCAGGCAGACTCTGCTCAATACCACTTGTTTTTCTGTTTGTGGGAACCTTTCCAGGCAGAGCTGCTTCAGATTTCAGTGAACATTTAGGTGAGATCAACACACCGAGAATTTCAGGTAGGAAAAATGCAAGCCAAGATCCCTCTGGTTGAGGTTCACTGCCTTTCATTACCACCCACTTACAGGTTGATGCAACTGCAGCAGTTTCAAGGTGTCGATAGACCCTGGATAGCCACCTCCAAGCTGTCAGTCTTGCACACCCCTGAGAGGTCTATGTCAGGTTTTTAATCCATCACACTCTTTCAGGTAATAGCTACAAGAGGTGCTGGGCAACCTGCAGGCCCATAAATGTAAGCACGTGCTGAAAGTCTCTGTGCTTGCAGGCTTATGGAATGAGTGCTGAGCCATCACAGTGGGGTTTTGTGTGTGGTAGCAGAAAAGGCCTGGTCACAGGGGAGTCCCTGCAGATAGGCAGGACAAGTATTTCTCCTTTCTCTTCTAAATATGATGCCATTCTCAAAAATGGACAGATATAAGGACAGGAAGGTGCTTGGGCTTGTTATTTCATTAAGTGCAAATATTTTACTGAATTTCAACACATAAGAGCCAAACACATTTACAAACAGCATCAAAGGTGAGATAAGCATTGGTGAAGATAGGCCACTAAAAGACCAAGGCCTGGGATGTTATGTTGTTTTGTAGTTCAGTTTGGGGACCACTTTTAACAAAGTATTAAAAATATCCTATTACACAGTAGTGTAATTATGTATTTTATATTAATTGCTCTTAAAGATCAAAAGCTGTATTTTATCTGTTAATGTAGACACTCGCATGGCCTTCTATGAACTCAGTGAGATCCACATGTGTGCATCTGACGCCTAAATTTTTCCCCAAAGATTCTTTAAAATCCTTTTACAGGGCAGTAAGTCACGGAGGAAAGTCAAAGAAAGTTCTCTTTCTTCTGCCTTCATACCCAAAACAGGCAGGAGTTTTTATAGGCTGCTCTGCGTGGCACTGGATGGTAACAGTATCCCAAGGAGCCAGTGGCCAGCCAGGGATTGCCATCCTGCTCTCACACTCGTCCACATCCAGGAGTTTCTCCACTCCTTCTACAAGCAGAGAAATAAGAAATTGAGCCCACTGATGACAACAAGAATCTAAGTATTTCATCAAGGTGCTCTAGGTATTTCAGGGACAAGGAAAAGCATTGCAGGACATCTCCATGGCTTTCAAACAGAAGGAAATTAGGAATATCTACAGAGCTGCAGCCCAATTGTGTGTTCTGGAAACGTCTAAGAAAAGTAGAGTGAATGCATGATTTTACCAGTTAGGAAAGGTTCAATGACTTTAAACACAAAAATACAGGCATTTGAGCAGACCATCTTTATATAAAGGGTAAAAGATATTGAAACAGTCTGCCACAACTGGTAAAAATTAGCAGGCTTGCTGACAGTCTCAACAGAGCTGCATGTCAGAGGTACAAATCTCTAAAGAGTATGCTCACACTGCATTTAGTCTGAGTTTGAGTTGTGTTTGCAAGCTTCAAAGTCTTAAGGCTGCAGGTGCCAAAGTGACCCAAACACTAGGAAGGGCTTGATGACAGCTCTCACTGCAATATTTCAGCAAGTCTACCCCAAACTATGCTTGGGCTTAGCTATTCCCAGGTATACAAAATGAAAAATACATTTATATGGCTTTATAAAGATATTTTAGATGTGAAATGTTTTGATTTTTCCTCAAGGCAACAGCTGTTCTCCCTATCATTTATGTGGAAAGCATTAGTTTATGATTTCAATCACCACTCACCAAGTGAAAGAATAACAACATCATTCCCCAAACCAGTCTAAGCCCACATTCCTGCCACCAGATCCACAGAGTTGTGTTTTTATGCTGAAGAAGCCATGAAGGACTTTCCAAAGTCTTGTTATGAACTCAGGGATCTACTTCAGCTTGCACAACGAGTAGCTGAAGGTTGTCACAGAGGCCAAGATGCGAAAGGACAACCCATGGGTACAAAAATCTGGGACTTTGCTTGATTTATTCCCATCTCAGCAGACCAATCTGTACTAGGCAGACCCAACTGGCATCAAATGGGCCAAACAGACTGCAGAATAAGCACCTTAAATATAGTTCTTAAAAATCCCAGCACATTTCAACATGAAGGAAACCTCACGTTTCTAGAGTGAGTCAAGAATGATTTGCAACAAGGACGTCCACAGTGTGTGCCCTACAAATTAGTGGGGGAACAAATACAATCTTTATAGGGACTTAAAAAACCTTCAGAACAGCCAGTTTACCCCACTTACTTTTTCTGTTTCTAATGGAGTGTATGTGCTTGTCTATAATTCATTTTCATACCGAAAAGGAAATCAGATTATACACTGAAAAAATTATGAATTGCAAAAAATAATTTCCCCTAACTGTTAAGTGAAAAGGAAATTCTAAAGTATCAAAGGTTTCATTATTTTTTTCCCATAATAAAGAAAAGATTTTGTTTCATGGTAGCAAAATCAAAAGTAATTACAGTGTGATGGTCTTGTTTCTATTTTTTTAACTTTAATTTTGTGGAACACCCATCATTTTGTTCAGGAAAAAATAAAGTGAGGGAGAGAAGAAAATGCAAAAGAATTTAACGTAGAAGATCATGTAACCTGAGATTACAGTCTTCCTCTGTAGAAGAGACTAAAAAATTGTTCCTGCGGAAAAGATGGTACTTGAAATATTTTTAATAACCTCCAGTATTAAAAGATTTAAAGGTATTGCTCATATACTGCAAGAACTCCATGCCTGGCAGGTGAATACTGGATTACTCAACCTAGCTGTTAGATTTCAGGTGTGAAAATGAGTATGAAGACAACTCACGTGCCTAGTTACAGTTCACATCTGGTATGCATTGAGAGAAAAATCCTTTCTTCTAATGAATATGTAAACTGACTATGTAATTTTTGGTAATTGATGCTTATGCTTGCTTTCATTTTGACACTTGATCATAACTGACAAACTGGCAGCTGAGGAAGAAGAAAACTCTAAGCTGTAACAATAATAAACAGAGCACGGTGAGAGATGGAAAAAAACTCCAGCATACATGGGAGGAAAACTTCAGGAAATGGGGCTAAGCCATAAATGGATAAAAAGCCAAATTGTTTGGCATTTCTACAACTTAAAATGAATGTATAGATATTTCCAGAAGCCAAGTACATTGTTTTTTCTAAAGTAACAGCATTAAATGTGTGTCAGTTTTCTGCCTTATCTGTTAAACCAAAATAGTATGTGAAGAGAATTAAGAAATGTTATTAAGAATGTATGTTGAGAATAAATGTATGCTAAGAAAATTACATTTAATAGAAAAAGTTTTGTTAAAAAACAGTTTCAAATTAAGGACCTAAAGACAAAAAAAAAATGATGCATTCATTCTGTTTGAGCCTAACCATTTCCACAACTACTAAAGGGACTCATGAGAAGCTTAACTCTGCAGGTCAATATCAAGGACTGAAAAGTGTGCACCTACAAACACCTTCTCAGATATTCTACCTTCTCATTCAAAATGCCTTGCTGCAGAGCCATACAGCTTTAGTAATAGTGTCTACATAGACTCACCTGCTGTCTGTTGTCCACACACAAACACAAAAAAAAAAATTCCCCAAGGTCGTTTGGGGCTGAGAAGGTCAGGCTTGCTCACTCCTTAATACCTTTGAAGCTGCTAATGTGACTGAGATGGATGAGAGTGAGTAGGATACAAGCCTGTCTGTCAGCAAAACACATGATCTCAGCAATATAAAGTGTAATTGATCTAAATCTCAGCTACAGCAGTTAACAGACTCCAAAAGGGAGAGAAGGCACTTGGACCACAGGGTTTGTTGTACTTGACTATGTTCTTACTTAGCAAAATAGACATTGCTCAGCAGCCTGGATTTTTGCAGCTTGCTTCCAGTGGTTAGTACAGACAGTATTTTCACACCAGCAGTTTCATTTTTACATCCAAAGGCTCTTTACTGAGTCTCTGTCAAAGTCCAATTCATTACCTGATGAATTATCAGATAAAACCCTACCTTTTCTATAAGAAAAATTTTCAAGAGATTATAAAGTGACAAAAAAAGTAGACATATATATACACACATACAATTAATGACAAATAAGCTTTCCAACGTTTGGAGGTTTATTTTAGAGATGTGTATCACAGATACTTATTTCTTAAATAAGAATAAATACGGAGTCAGATTTCTACTTAATTGAATAGAGAACAGGCTAAGAAAGAAGAATGTGAAATGCCAATCCCTCTGAAGTCTCAGACTGAACAGAAAAAAAAAAGCATCCTTCCCAGAAACAGTGAGCACAGTTGGGTTCTGGGTGTCAAAAAGAGGTAATGCTTCCTTGTACCACTTATGTTGCCTGCAGCCTTGTCTGCTTAAACCTTGAACCCTGGTTGAACCTCCCTGAGCCCCAAGCAAAGGTCCTGCTAGAACCCCACTGGCATGTGTGGTTCAAAATCCTCCTTGTGCCTACAAGACACTACCAACTTAACTCTAGTGACACCAGGGCACAGTTTTATCCTCAGTCATACTTTTACTGAGCCTCCTCGAGATCTACCTGAAGAGAATTAAAAGAACACAGAACACAGTCATTGCCATCTGTCAGTGCATTATTTGTCACCTTGCAAGCTTTTCCCCATCCTTTCTAAACCCTCTGCCAAGGCACCACCAGCACCACCTTTTTGAGTCCTGAAGAGATCCCAACACTTAGTGTAAGTATTGTACCAATTAAGACTTTGAGAGCAGTAAGCAAAAACCATAATGTCTGGCCTCACACTTTGCAAATTACTCACAGTTCCTTGCTTCCCTTCACAAGATTGTCTCGATAACAACCATTGCCAGTAGGGATCTGAGGCAATGAGTGTAGCAAAAAACCCTAACAAATACATGCCTACATATGTGAGCTCCACTTCCTTAGGCAAGAATAACTAGCCAAATGAGTGAAGGATCTGCTGCTCTCTTATGTATGGTAGTTGTGTATACGTTGATGTGCAAGAAGCTTCCAGAGACTTCTGTCATAGCTTGTCAAATTGCCACAGCTTGTCAAATTACTGATTTCAGAAACTTGCACTACTCCCAAAGGAAGGTTGCTGCTTTGTCATTTAAGAAAGGTGGCACACCTCTGAGCTTCTTTCAGTGTAGGTTGAGGGAATGAGTGCACGTTCTTTATGCCAGAAGGAGGTGGAATTGGCCAAGTCGAGCAAGTTAAGGCAATCCAAAGCTTCGAGACAGGGGAAAAATAAATCCATGTGGAAGGACACAGTACAGGCATAAACAACACCCACACAGACTATCTGAGGTCTTGCTTTCTTGCTTGGAAAAACAAACTCCTTTCTGAACTCTGTTCTCTTTTACAGACAAAGCCATCAAGCTTAATGGACAAAAGTACAAGTCATAAGTACAGGACACTTAATCTAGGTAATTTATCTCACCCTTTAGTGTTTTCAACACAGACAGAAGTAGCTGCCACTTGGAACAGGCTTCCTCTAACTTCACTTTCAAACTACATTAACTTTCAGATGACTAAGTCCAGAGCAGTTCACCTTAACCATGAGGCATGTATTAATGAGAGAGACCGAAAGATCAGTCTTAACACAGTTCGAACAGGAACTGTTCTCACCCATGGAGAGGGTGATCCTTGCACGGCTACAGCCAAATAGCTTCCAGCAACCTGTGTTTTAGGGGTTTCCTGTGTTTGATGCTGCATCTAGATAACTGCATTTGACAGTTGTTGATGGAACAATTTTCCTAATTCCCCTTTGAAGGCGATTATGCCTTTTGGCTTCTATAACATCCCATGGCGATGAATTCTGCAATCTAATTTTATGTTGCATGACTAGCATTACTGACAGAGCAAGCCACACCTTTCCAGGGATTCAGGAACATGCTGACACCATCTTACTTTTGTCTCATTTAATCTCCTAAGTCATAAGCAATACAGCAAAATTTTCTACAGCTATCTGGATTTTTCCCCAATATCCAAAAGCTATTTTAAAGAAATGGCTGTCAACAGGCAAATGATCGGGTATACTTTTTCACAGGATTGTATTACTCACATAGCTCATCCTACCATAAACCTGAGGACAGCTGAGGCTGTTCAGCAAGGATGGCAAATAATAAATAATAAATAACTGTTTTCAGAAAGAAATGTGAGGCTTGGAGGGGACAAGGAACCCTTTCACAATCCTGGAATAGCCCAGAAAGGATGCAGTGGAATTTCCCTGGAGGAGAAAACCTAGGAGAAACCAGTAGGAGTTTTAGAGAGAGAATGAATAAGAAAAAGAGACAAGAAGAAGGCAAAAAGATGCCTTTAGATTTCCATAAGAATTAAATTGGAAAGGGGAGGGGGAAGGACAGTGGAAAGGCAGGTTAAAGGATTGTATTCCTGTTGTTGTCAGCAGAGAGCAAGTAGGAAAGGAGACCTGGACTGCCTCTCTCCCAAGTCTGCTGCCCTAGGCAACTGTTTACTTTGCCTTTGCCCAAGCCAGCGTGAGATGTTATAAAATGAGTTTCCAAAATGCTCTGAGTCACCAGAACATGGATGAGATCTGTGGATTCAAGCCACCTTTCAAGATTATGAATCTCTTCTGAATATCCATTATGCCAATGATATATAACAAAATCACTGCTGTAATGTGATGCACATGTCAACTTTAAGGATACAGTCCCTGCTCAGATGGCATCAGCAGAGGGACACGTCAGCATGGTGGATTACCAGAGCAAATGCTTTAGCATGCAAAGTGATGCAATGTGTTTTGACAACAATTGTTCCCTTATGTTTGTTTCTGTGTCAGGTTTGACTTGACTGCCAGGACAATGCTCAGGATCCTTTGCATTGCTATGCAGAAGCTGATTATGTGATCAAATGCTTAAAGCACATAAAATCACTTCCAAGATTCAATGAGATAGATGTGCCAGAAAAGTCAGTAGGTGTTTGAAGTAATTGATGCTAACAGCTAGACCTGGATTTTTCAAAAGAATATGTGTTTTGTTTTGGATTTGGGTTTTTCTGTTGGTGGTGGGGTGGGTTGTTTTTTTTCTTCTAATGCACTATCATATAATCTGCCTAGAAATTCAGCCTTAACATAATGTTCACATCAAATGAAATTCACCCGTTAAGAAAGAACATACACAGGGTCCTCCCTGAAGTGGAAAATATGCAGTCTTTGTGTACTGCAGATCCACTGTGAGCCTTCATACCCTGTGCATATGCCTAGAACAACAGAGCCGACTCCAATGGCACAGTAGAGCTGATATTTGTAGGTCTGGGAGATTCAGCACTGAACTAAAACTCTTGTCAATCCTTCATTCCCCATCTGTGATGCTGAAGTGTTTCTAATAAAGGCAAACAACCCCATAGAAAAGATGCATATATAGATGCCTGTAGAAGAAGCAGGTCACCTGCTCTTATGACTTTTATCCTGCATTTCCAGCTTACTCTGAGCCATCACACAATCTAAAAAGTGAGTAAATGTGATTCCCATTCAAGAGAAAAGGGCAGAAGGCAAAGCCACTGTGGCACTTGGCCAAAAACCATGATCTCAAATAGAGGCTTCACCCTGTGCTCCCAGGTTTGGGTCTAGCCTGGTACCAGTGTCTCACTGCACAGCTGTGCAAGAGCTTTGGGCCCTCAGAGGTATTTAGGCACTAAACCAACAAAAGTAGTACCCACACACTTTCAGAAATGTCTTCAATTTCACCATCCCATAAATCTCTTTCATGGAGACATCTTTCATCTTTTCTGCTTCACAAGCCAGTTGTGAAGCTTAGTTACACAATGACTATGAAGTCCAGTAAATACAATAAATATTAAGAGCAGTTAATGAGACTTCTGTCACTAACATACTCCACCTTTTGTGAAATATTACTCATATGTTAAAAAAAAACCCAAAACAATGAAACAAACAAAAAACCCCACACAGATTCAATGTAAAGCAAATCCATCTTGCTTACTTGTATAAATAATATGTTATAGAGCTCAGTGATGTTTGTTAACACAAAATGGAAAATAGCATAGACTTTTCTGATCAACATGAAACACAGTTTACGCATCCACTTGTTAGTTGCTTCTTGTAGTGCCTGGAGTGACTGCCCATAGTGCTGCCTGAGTGGGACCCCAAACCCACAGGGTACCTACTTCTCAAGGGCTCCAGTGGCTTAAATACCTCCAAAGACCTAATGAGAGGTCACAGTCCACAAGTATCACATAAATTCACTGGAAGAAGATGGTCCTAGATTCAAACTGTGTGTACTGGGTAACACAGTCTGGGCACCATGTGTAAAAAAGTGCAGAGAGCATCATTGCAATTGCAGTGTATTCAGACAGTCCAGTCTTCACACTGCTTTAGCCATTTGTCCACAGTCTTTCACCAAAGTACCTTGTTCTGTCAAAAAAAAAAAAAAAAAAAAGAAGAAAGGAATAAAACTAAAAAAGTTTGTTTCCTGACAGAACAAACATACATCCTACCTATTCTGCATCTGGGCAAATACATTTCCTGTTAAGAATTATGGTATGGAATTTATGGATTAACAAAACTTTTGTAGAAATCAGGCAGGATTTTCAGCACATGAAGCCTGTTACAGCAAGTTCTATTAATATTCACCAAAGGGAAACCTGTTTGTTGACCTAAAGTGCGACTGCTTCCTATTCTCCTCTTGTGAAATTGTTTAGGTCCTGTGGGAAAACTGTACTGAGCTTTTGACACAAATATTAAAATTCTATTTAGATGTACAATGTTTTAATGCAAATTTTTTACCATAAAACCAAATGCTCCATTCCGTTAAATTAATAGAATTACAAAAAGATGTAATGATAGCAATTAAGTCTTGAAAATGCAAATTTTATAGTCAAGGACAATTACTTCATTTATAGTATACTGGAATGATGCCAGATGAAGGTAATTTAGATCCCCCTAGCTCACAGTTATATCATGAAGGATATCTTAATTTCATTAGTACAACAAAGATGGGTGAGAAGTTAGAGAATACAAAAAAAAGGGAAAGAAAATTTGACCTTTCTCATTTCGTTGCAGCGAGACTACATAGATCTTAGTAAAGTATTAGTAATATTTCTTTCTACCCCTGCCTCTGAAAAAAGTGGGGTTTTTTTATTAGCAGCAATGGAACATTAGTATGTAAAAGGTCAGCTTCATTTAGGTACTTAGAGCCAATGTGTTCATGCCACAACAGTTACAGACCTCCCATTATTTCTGTTTTAAGGATGCATACGTAGCTCGTGCCTTACCAGGTCTCAAGCCATGGCCTCAGGGATGCATGGTTTTGACTCCAACAAGAGTTAAAGCATTTTTGAAAAATTCTGCTCACTCTTATAAAAACTACTCTTTCCTCCTGCAAACAGGAAAGTAAAATACCATTGGTTTTTCATTAGCATAGCAAAGAATGATCAAGTAGATGCAGAATACAGAGTGATATACTACAGATTTTCTGGCCTGCTCATATATGGGTGTAAAAATAAATAAACAAGAAAAATACTCTTTCATACATTTACTTTAGCCCATTATCAAGTTCAAACATGAGTTTGAGGGACTCTAGGGATTCTTTCTTTCTTCCAAACAAGTATCCAGGGAAAGGCATATTAAATATTGTGCAGTATGAAGTTTCAATAAAACCTACCATTTTTTTTCTTCACGGCCTGCTGTAGCCACTGCAGAGAAACTCAAATCCAAGAGGGGTGGACTCACTGGGTGACAATAGGCTCCAGCTCCACACTGGTGTGTGTCCCCCATGCAGCACCATGTTGCTGCAGGAATGTGGCAAAGCAGGACCCTTTCCCACATCCCCTTCACTGCAAAACAGCTTGGAGGTGACAGCGTTCTTATCCTTCACCCCACTGTTCCCATGATGGCCAGTGTAATAATTTTAAGCAGTAAAATACACACATGCAAGCCTTACTGGGAGGTGAACACAAACAAGTGATACTGCTGTGTTATTGTGACCTACAAGTCCACTAGGCTTATCCCTCAGAAATGTTCATCCTAAAATCCAAAGAGCAACTATGACTTGACTTTAGTTCATTATTGATTTTATTAACAGAGCTGTGGCTATTTCTTTTAAGAAAACAAACCCATTCTGCAGGAAAAATACACCTTGGGTAGGGTTTGTGCTTTTTATTCCTTATTTCTGGTCTGAAATACAAACAAGTGCATATGGAGACAGCCTGGCTTTACTTCCTTCAAAATGGTCCTGTGAAATAAGAACAAGCCCAGGGCTTTTTTTTCCTTCTACTCATCAACATGCATGCAACATGTGTGCTCAGGCACACCTGTAGTGCCATCCTTATTTTGCACTGGTCTCACCAGTGGAAGTCTGAACATGCTGGAGAGCTGGAGAGATGGCATGGACTTCAATGGCAGGATCTCACCCCAGGGTCTCACCCCACATTTCTGCAAGTCAAAGAAGCTATCAGTCACCCCTGTGCTCGAAAATGGTGGATGATATCCTGACTCACTGGAATATTTTTGGCTCTTTGTGTGGTTCAGATTTCCTTCAGTCAATTCTGTCTCCTGTCATCCAAGAGGAAAATTATACCTTGTACCAATAAGGACTTTATCCTGTGCTTCTGACTGTTAAAACCCTGCTATACCTGACAAGTTTGTATGACCTTGTTATCTTTATGTATTTATTAATGCATAAGGACTGGTGTATCATTCTGAACTCCCTCTCATTGTGGATCATGTTTGGAGATTTGGCTTAATGAGGAGTGCTTGGATGAATTAAGCCTGGGTATGTTAGCACTACATTGTACAATACAGGTTAAACACTCATGTAATTTTATTGAAAAGCACAGATTTAACACGCTAATAGTTTGCAAATCTGCCAAGTCTCAGCTGTTGCAGGGAGAAATATTTTGTCCAAGCTATTCCCAATGTGTCTCAGTTGTAAAAAAACCCCAAAACAACAGGCTGTGATCGTAATAGGATATTGATTAGTCTGGATCCCATACAGAACAGAACTTGATTCTTTGGTGGACCACTAAAAGGTCAAATTGCTTGATTGCTCCATAGCTTCTAAAATACAAGAAATATTGAACCAAAACTTCTTTCAATTATACTCATGTTATCTGAGGCCTGGGAATGTAACCAAAGGCAGCATTTGGCCCATTCTGTTAAAAATGGGGTGATACTCAGCATTTCATTTCATCATTAGCAGAGCCGAACATCAGCTCTGCCTACTCTAATTGATATCGTGCCCTAAAGTCAATTCCAAGGTAAGCAGGTGGGAATCTGTTTGATCCAAGGGCTTAATTTTGGATGGATCTGACATAAGTGGTGTGTGTTTAATGTTATCTGAAAATTGTGGTTTGGTTTACATATTCATACATATTTCTGCAGAATGATATTTACAACTGTTTATATACCTCAGATCTCCAAATTCCTTGCTTCACCTGGCTCTCACAGTGAGCTTAGGTCAGCAGTAAGATAATGATTTGCTGTTAAATAAGATTTAATCAAAGCACTACACTGTTGTCTGTGAAATGAATTAGCTTTTTTGTGCTAACAAAGATCCAGGCCAAAAATTACAAAATTATGTAATTTATGTCAAAATATATTGTGGAAAATACTATACATATAACGCTTCCTTTTATGACACTGATGTAACTGAGATTGTAAACAAAGAACCACGCTTCTTTGGAAGGAAATCCTGGAATATAAGTGAAGGAAGAAATTGTCCTTTACTATCTTCTAAGAAATTCAATTTTCTAGTCAGAAATTAAACAGAGTACATTCCATTTCTGGTCACTGATACAATTCAAGACAGTAATAAAGGAAAATTCTAGAAACAAGTCAATTATTTCTTTGATCCTGTCAAAAATGTATGTCAGATTTGTCTTGCTACTAAATTCCACTAAATTCTAAAATGCAGTAAAGGAATAGATGAGTCATTAGAGGAGTCATACATTAATTTTAGTCAGTACTGTTCCTAGTTGTTCTGCACTTGGAAAGTTATAAAGTAACTTCTGCAACAGATATTTATTCTAAATTAGTAGATCAATTCTGAAAAAAGATTAGGTTTATTTTTAATATATTTATTGTGTTATTTATTTGTTTCTATTTCCAATGCATACTGCAATGCTTCATACAGAATGCAATCTCTTTTGTTCCTCCTGACCTGCTTTAAAAGCTGTATGGATGTGATAATTTATTTTCTCTTTTCTAATGTTTTCTTCTCCTCACTTGATGAATATTTGACAGTAAGACAAATTTTTTTCTCATAATTTTCCATTTTTACGACTTTTGGAATACTGGGCTGGATTTCTTTTAAGATGTGATTTGAAAAGGATTTAAGGACCAGCATTTTAAAGTCCATTTTCTCAGAAGTTGCCTGTGACTTTCGGAGTCTTGGCCATTTTGAATCCAATTTAGATTTTCAAATACTACTTGATTTTGAAATATTCAGATCATTCCCAAAGAAGCCAAACAAGGCTTCTGGTGTCCTTTAGGCTTATTCTCCTCATTGAGTCCAAACTGATGTATGTGGGAACACTTTTTTTTTTTTTAAGCTATGTCCTTTGAAAGAAGTTAGTGGGAAGACAGGATTAAGCCCAGGCTTCAAGATTTCCTGATTAATTCAGAACTTCCTGTCTATTGGACAGTTCTCAGAAAACACAGCTATCCGTAAAATTTGATCAACAGTGAAAATCAATACAGTAATATTATATATTAGAGTAATATTTATAGGAATATTTTATGTTATTATATACAATGGAAAGCCATCAAAATGTTTTGCCTGCTTTTTTTAAAGACTAATAATGGCTTATTTAGACTACATATATCTATATATATATCTATATATATATCTATATATATAGATATATATATATCTGTCTTTCTTTTACTTTGTGAAAAAGATGTATTATAAAAAGAAAGTTTGTAAGACAGAAAAAAACAGGTATAAAATTCCAGAACAGAATAAAGAGTATAGAGAAATATTTGCAAAAGATTACAGATCCACCGGCACTACCTTGTTCACAGAAACACATCAAGTAATTTCATACAAGAAAGCTTTCTGCTTGTTAGTTTAAAATCTTCTAATGTAACATTTAGCTTGCAATATTACTGTATCATATAAGGGCTTTCATATGCTTTCCAATATAGCTTCTGACTGGAAGTATTAGCTGATGCAGCAGCATAAATAAAGAAATGTCTAGATTTCTATGGTTCCCAAAGGTCATTTTTATGAAAAGATCAGGAAATATGTTTCATTGAAATTTAAAAGAAAACTATATCAAGTTTAATAACGTTGTTACTATAATGACATAAAATTCAGTGAGATGGTGTACTACTTAATATCTGACTGTCAAGTTTCCACAGTGAGCCTGAGATGTGTGGAAGCATTTAAACTTTTTTAACTGAAATAGTTTTCAATTTTATTTCTGTTTCATTACCTGATCTCTCTTTTTTCACCCTCACTATAACACAGATTTCTTTTTGGTTGAACCTGATGTTTTCTGTGAAGTACAGCAAAAATTCAGAGAGCTGTACACCCAGGGAGACTCAGTGTGAGAATGCTTCCCCAGATAGCCAAAATCTTTCTACTCCAATTCACTTCTTTAATCAAGCTAGAACCCCAGCAGTGGTTCAGAGCATGGCAAGGGGACCACTGTCAGGACACAGCTGCCTCCTGGGATTTCTTAGTGATGGCATTGCTTGAGACAGATTGGTATCAGAAGCTGTATCAGCCCTCTGATTTAGCCTTTCTGGAAAAGGCAGAGGCTCCAGCTGGCACAATGCCTTTACTCCCAGGCCTGCATTCACATAAACAGCTGTAAAGACAACCAGAGCCACCACCTGCAAAGTCAGAGCAGTCTCTGGCTACACACAGCCTTTTGTTGGACATCATGTTGAGTGCCAGGATTAGAGAAATGAAAAGTGTATAGCTTGGCACAAATCTGAAAATTTTGGGTTTTCAGATAACTAAACAAACCAACCCCTGTCCCCAGTCCTGAGACCAAAATGCATTAATATACATGAACAACATTAAACATTTTGAGATCAAATGCTTTGTTTTTTTTTAATTGCATGATTGCTTTAGCACATTTCCCCAGGATGGATTTTAACAGATTGTTTTAAGAGTTGTTTGGATTCATGAGTGTAGAAAACAGATAGCTGTAAATGTACTGGAAGCATTTATTAATGCTCCTGATAAAACAAAAGTCTGAAAAAGCAAAAAAGGGACACAAAAATTACCAATATCCATTTGTATGTCCTTATGTCCTTACCTACAGGGCCATCTAGAAGGCAGGTGACACTTGTCTGCAGAGGTTCTATGTTATATCTACCAAAGGCCATCTCTCAGGTGGGTTTCAACACAATACAGGTGTCTGGGGCATCCTTCCTTTCTCCTCACCCCTCTGCAATGCTTCCTCAGGACTCACCTCACACTGGCCCATTCCTTAAAAGGAAATTTTTTTTTTTTTTTTAGTTACTGGAGTACTGGGCTTTCAGGAAAGGTTACTCAGGTAAAGGGCTCAAGGAATCTCTGCAAAGGAGATTTCAGAGATGAAAAAACAGGCAGAAAAGTTACCTTCTCAGGATAGCTACACAGAGCCTTGGTCACAGATAGCATAACCTGTGCTAGAGGCAGCTATCACCCTGTTAAATTCTGCTCTTTCTCTTCCATAGGAGTATATGTAGACAGGTATGTGTCTACAACCCTTGTGAGGGCAAAATTAACTGCTGTGAAGAGCAATAGATGTCTACGTGCAAAGGGAAGGCATGAGTGTTTTAGTGAAGTCACATGGAAGGGACAGCAAGGGACTATGACTTCATGAAAGTTTGGGGAATGGTGTAGGTCCATTGGTTCAAGCCAAACACAGGAATTAGAGGGTCATGAAATTAAGTATTTGGTTTTCAGGGAGAAAAACTGAGCTACTAAGTAGTTATACAAATGAACTATTTGTTTGTCACAACAAATTACCAGATTTTAATGTTACAGAACAAAGATGACAGCACAACAATGTAATGGTTTCCTTAGTGTTGATCTCTTTTGGATGGAGTATTATCCATTAAGACATTCTGAAAACCACAGTGTTTTGGGAAAGGGGTGGATCAGGGGAACAGAAATGTAAAGACTGGGCAAAAGACTAATAATAGGGCGTCCTGATTAGGCCCCTCACTCTTTCCTGTAGACCATCAGATTGTGGTGTGCTAAGCCAGAAGGTGAAAAAAAATCCAAACTTCTCATTAGCAATGAGTCCTCTGGCTGCTAAAGCTACAAGTCATCCTGGGTGAGGTCAGTGTTCTGTGGTGACTTGAAAGATGATGTTGCTTGTGTCAGCAGAAGCTCAGCTATGGTCACAGCCACACAGCTGTGGACACTGCTCCTCTTAGGGAACCACCTGGAGAATAGACAGGTTGCTGCATGTAGGGAAAGAGTGCAAGAAATCTGGGAAGGTGGATGGAGTTTGAGGCATCAGCAGGAGCACTGTGGCTGCTTCCAGCCCAAGGTTACAAGTGAAGGGGAAGTTGCAGTCTGTGCTTGGCAAGGCCAGGCATGCTGTGAATTAATCTGGGCAGCACCAGGTCTCGTTTTCCCCTAGTTCAAAGGCCTAACCAAAGCATTCTGGGCACCACCAGTGTGAACAGGGAGAGCCCAACAAGTCACTGCCAGTGCTCTGCTGCTCTGAACTGTGGCTGTTTTTTCCTTACAGGCACTCTGCTGTTTCATGTTTTTATGACATCAGAGTACTCAGTCTTTGACATGTGCTCCTGGGAACTATTATAAAGAAAATAAAAATGCTTCAGCTTTCAAAACTTCAGACAAAACTCTTGGGGAAAACATAATGAAGTTTGGGTCTCACTGGGCTATCATACAAGGTCTGAAAATTCAAAATGCTGAAAAGAGAAGGTTGGAATTGGAGTCCTTAAAACCAAATTATTTTAGAGTGGTCCTAACGGTTAAGTCACTGGCAGCTATTTCTTCATAGCAACAGATGTACCAAGTACCATGACATTTGTGGAACTGCTCTACCATGGGCAGCTCAGTGTTGCTACCATGCTCCTTAGGACAAAGCAATTCCCTCAAAGAAAATAAAGAGTTATACCCCAGAAAATATGTCTGGGTCCATTCTAGTGAGGAAAGAAATTCACAAAAATAAGCATAAAGGGATGGATGGTAAGGCACCAGTGAATGGTGTCTCCCATGGATGAGACACAAGGTACTACAGACTCTTGATACTGAATGAACCTCAAAGCTCTGCAGTGGCACTTGCTTGCTGGGACTGCTTTTCACAATGAAAAGAAGGTGTTTACCCCAAGAGGAAGCTACAGAGAGGTGGGAGCCTAGCTGTCCTTCCACGTACATCCCTCACCAATAATTACTGCCATATCTCTTGCTGGGTTTATTGCACAAGCAGAGTCTAAAGACAGGCAAGACTGCCAGCATGCTGCACATTGGCTGGATACCTGATTTGCCTGTGTCACCACTCACTCAAGACCTGAAGATAAGTTATCAGGAAGAACTGAGGGTTTAGACAGGGTGTTAGAAACACATTAAAATAAGTGGACTCTATTGTTACTTACCATGCCACGTCTTCAAGGAGTGGAGTATTGGAAAAAGCCTTCTTTGCTATGCAGTAGAGATGCCTAAATTCAGCACCAAGGATGGGAAGAGGAGTCACACTCCTTGACCACTTAAGCTATTCAGTGTTTCAAGTGTTGTCAAGTGTTGGTGGCATTTGCTGGCCAGAACCTCTTCTGCTTATCAGAGAGACTGGTTTTGTAGTACACAAGTGGGTGATGCCAATGCAAATTCTGGAACTAAAATCAAAGCTTGCCTCACCTATGTGTGAGGTGGGACTTCCACTGCTGGTGCCACAAGAGTGGAAAATAATAGAAGTAGTTTCTATCAGAGGAACATCACCAAGTGTGCTGGGTCATGTTACTGCAAAACCAGAGTGCTCCCCTTCTCCATCTTCCTGTAGTCTTTCTTTCTTTAATGAGGAGTGAGTTATAGTCAATTAAAGGTGAACGATAGGAACTACAGGGAATACATTCCTAATCAAATATGAAATATTACCATGTACCTTGTATACAAATTACATCATGAGCAGAAGTAGCTATGGTTGATTGGAGCAATTAAATGTTTTCCTTAAGAAAAGAAAAAGAACCTCCAGTGAGAATATTTTAGAAAATGACTTTTTAATCATCTGTAGAACTGCTAAAATTACTTTCCCCTAATAGTTTTAAAGTGTTCCTTAGTTAGAATTAACTGCCATCCCTTTGCAGAACAGACGAATACTTCCCCAGGAACCTGTTTAGAGGAAACTTTATTTTTAATCACAAGATCACATCCATATGCTTTTACATAGTTCAAATGAGACTACAGCAGCTTTGAGCATGTTTCCCTGCTGTGCAAACACCCACAAACTTTGGAACTATTGCCTAGGAAAGAACATGTTCTAAAACCAGTCAGGAGGACATGGCACACAGCAAGGTTCACCCCTCCAGCAAGAAACATTAATACTGATTAGTTGTTTCAGTGCTATCTGATGTATTGTAAATAGCATCCTGCCACATTAATAAATCAGCTAACACCTTCAGCCTTGCCTGTTTCTTCATCTACCATTATCCCTGCAGATTCTGCATGGGTAAGGACAGAAGGGTGGGGGAGGGACTGTGGCCACCTTGCTGCAGATGAACGGTCTCTGCTCAGCAGCATGATGAGAAGGACATGTGATCAAATGATAGGGAACTACTTAGAGCCAAAAAAAACCAAAAAACAAAAAAAAACACGAAAACAACAACAAACTCCTGGGCATGGCATGCCCCAGTGTTCCACTTCTGCCTGCCCTTACATAGGAATGCTGCCTGTTGGCACAGCCTGGGCACAGGGACAGGCATGGGCAGCCAGGGACTGGCCCCTGCTGGCAGTGCCAGCTGGCACCTGATGTGGTGTGAAAAGGCACACCAAATGAAAGCATGGGGACCAGAATCAGACTCTTAGAAATGTCAGACCTAACAGCAGTCCTATCCAAACAGAAGGAACACATACTCTAACAACTGTCCAATTTAACATCAAGAATGTTGCCAAGACTGAGGTGAGAACTCAAACCTTGTCTCAAAGATACTTGGGAGGCTGGGAGAACTAAATGAAAGGATAAAAAATGCTGAACACAGCCTATTTGGTCAAAGAAACCCAGTGCAGTTTCCATATAAATGTGATCTTTTTTAATCTTGGTGGAAAATTCACAATATTATTCCTTTTTCTGCCATCTTCCACCATATCTTCCCTTTGTGCCTGCTAAACAAAGATAATTATTTTTTACTCACCTGCATAAAATGCTTGAAGAACTCCAGATGATTGAAGACATAAAAATGGAAAGGAAATGTGTGTATATGCATGTTTATATATAATTGTTATTATTCTTACAGTCTGGCAAGAAAACAAAGGTTATTTCTAGCAAAGCTTTGGGGTTTTTTTATAGCTTTAGAAGCTGTTTAATAACTAGTGATCAGATGAAACCCAACTGCTTTTGAAATCAATGAGAAGTGGATTATACATTGGAGAGGAGGAAGTATTAGAAGAAAATGTTTATATTACATAGTATTTTTTTTTTGTCTTAGATAATCACCATTTCTGCCTACATCTTCCAAGAAACTCATTCTGCTGCTCTGAAAAATATGTAATGATTTCAGGATAATTTCAGAGGCCAACTCTGAAAATCTAAACTCATTATTGAAATACTTCCAAACAGAGTGACAGATCAGTTAAATCAGGCTGAGGAGGACAAGAGGTGAAGTCATTTAATCATCTGACTCAAAGACTGCAAAACATTTTTTATTGTTTCCTCTCCCACTTTTAGTCTTTAGATTTAGGATTTCAAATTACTTTTTTTTTTTTTCATGCATATTATATAAATCAGCCAATATTACTATAATTTCTCCTAAACATAGCTTAATTGTCTGCCTTTCAGCTTCCTCCACTACAAAAGTTAGCAGCAACTACAGCAATTCTCTCTGTGGACTAAATCCGGGCTACTGCTCATTTCCAAGAAAACTGGAACAGTGTGTGTGTATCATGTAGAGACAGTAAAACAGACATATCATTGAAGTGAACATTGGGATGTTTATACAGTCATACAGTTTGGCTCTGAGCTCACTCATGACGTGCACCATATCCCCACAGCCAAATTTTTCTGTGATCCAGTTCTTCTGTGACAGCTCCACTGTGCCCATCAGTTGGAGATGCTAAGAGCTGAGCGGGCCCTTACCACTCCACAGCTTCCTGAACTGGCCCTACTTCTATGACAAGGAGGAAAGGAGATGTTACCTTACACCACCACCTCTATTTTTAACTATCTACCTTCTGAATCAAAGGGAATAACTCAGCATTGCTCAGCAGCATTTGCCAGGTGATAGCTGGTGTAGGAGACTTTCAATCCACGCAGCACAAACTCATCTGCTCTGTGCGGGGACTAGGCTTGTGTTCAGGCCCTCAGCTCTTGCTCTTCATACCTCTTAGGTCTTGGTGATGTAAATGATTTTAGCCCACCACTTTGAGTGCTAGGCCTCTTCAGACTCTAAGGGCATAGTCACTAACACTGTGGGAAAGATTTGATTTCAGAAGACTGCAGTAAAACTCTCAGAAGGAAAGCATTGGTCTGATGCCAAGGAATAAGAGTCTGGAAGAATGCCTGGGTTCACACGAAAAAATATAGTTTCCACTACAGCTTGTCAATGAATATTGAAAAAAGATGAGTGATGATTAAGAGTTTAAAATAATCTCCTTTCCACCCTTTCACCTGCCTCCAGTCAAACCATAAAGCCAGCCATGGCCCTGGCTTACATTATAATGGAATTATTGTTCATGGAGGTTTGGCCAGTCAGCAGTCAATAGTGAAGAAATGACAAACGTGTGTACAAGGGAGGGCCTTTGGAAAGAAAAGAGAAAGGACAGAAGAAAATTTATTATTGCCAGTCTACTGATGAATGCAGGCATTAGAATAGCAGATGTAGGGTGTATAAGGGTCTGGAGAGTGAAAAGCTAAGTGTTGCCTCAGAGCACCAGGAAATGGAGCCAGGGTTGTGAAAGCCATCAAGCTGCCTGAGCTCTGCATTCCTTAATGTACAATGAAATGCTTTGACAACTGAAACCAAAAACCCTAAAATGGCAAGTGCTTCCTGAAAGAAACCTTGAAATAAGGATTGCTGCTAGTATGGGGTAGTTGTCAGTGTAAGGGAGAAAGATGGGGGAATTGGAACTCTGCATGCTGGAATGGGGACATTTCCTTCAGCGCGTGGTACTGCTGCTTGGGATACACCGAACAGCAAGGAAAGTACTAGGAGGGATGCAGTCTTAGCTCCAAGGTAATGGATAATCCAGAAATAGCTGTTTCGCTTCCTCAACCTTTTTAAACAGCCACAGGAGACCTCTTTCCACTCAGAGCTCAGTTATTCTTCAGCATCGACTTCTCAACACACCACTTTGGCTTTCACAAGTAATCTGTTGGACAGGCTAGAAAACCTGAGCTGAATTCCCTCGCCTCCAATGTTTGGCTTCAGTTAGGAGAAGATTTGCCCCAAAACTAAACATGTGTAATATTAAGTGTAACCTTTTCTTAGCTTTATTGTTCTTGCTCCTAAATCTAAATTATGTATACCTTGGGTGAGTTTATGTGTATTTGAGCGAGGGAGAGAAACTCAAATGGGCATGGAAAATGTGGACTCCATTCACCCTACATGTGCTGTAATATGAACAGACTCACAGAGGTGTGTGGGCATATATAGACTTAACCACATCTACTGTAAAGAGGAAAAAAATGCTGAGAAGCATTTTGTCATGTTTTCCACTTGAAAAGTGTGAGCTGTGGAAACTCAAAGTGATCACATTAATGTTTCTTCTGGTAGTTTTTTGCTGATGCTATTTATTTTTCTTGTGCTATTAGTTTGTTATTGGGAACTCGACAAGTTTGTGAGGTGGGTTTTTCTCCCCTTTCCCCATATCTTGAATATATGCACACATTTGAATTATGACTTTCCTACAGGAACTAACAGCTGTATGTGCAAATCATGCATATAAATCAATTACTGAGGCCTATGTACTATAAATGCACCCATTAATTAAGCAATGTCAGATGCTATGAACCATGAAGTTCATTACATCTTTAGCATTCAAACCAAGGATTATTTGAAGAAGCAATACTACGTTTACCTAATAGTTAATGAAATTAAGCCAGGTTGTTGCCAACATTCTTATTTTATGCCTAATTCAGTGTTTAAATGTTTATGAATAAAACACTAACTGCTGAAAGCAGAAATGTTGAAATGTAATTACTGGTAAGTTATAACGCACTTGAGGACTCATTATACCAGACTTGGGAGTTTTAAGATCACCAGTGTAACACAGTCTCCAAAAACACAGATTTTTTATGGGCTAAAAGCTGGAAAGACATAAATGCTGTTGAATTTGTCCTGGCTGAGTGGAAATTTTGATGATCGTGGTAGTATGATTTATGGGTATAACATTTTCCAGTCATTACGTGGTTGCATTTCACCATTGTGACATGATTTGCATATGTGAATATCTCCGCAAATTAACTTCTGATGAGAGCTACATCTGCCTGGATTAAGAAGCTCCTATCTGAAAACCAATCCAGCTGCTACCCTGAAGGACCTATTTGAAAAAAGGCAATCTGCAATGTCATCATATATAGTTTTTCCATATGTATGTCCTAATTAAAGTTTAAATATAAATATTGCATGACAGTATTGGTTACTTTATTAGGGTTTATTCTGCCAACTAAGAAGCACTCAATGATATCAATGTTAGGATTACCTCTGCTGTGTAACACCCTTACTTTCCTCCATTTCAATAATCTATCTACAGACAGCTTCTTATCAAGAGCTAGACTGGTATCCATCACTTGTTCAAAGCCATTCTTAGCCAGATGCATAAAAAAGAAATCAAATTTAAAAAGAAACAATGCAAAGGAAAGAAACAAAACCTAAGACTCTCCAGAAAAAAACAGGGGGAAAAAACCTGAAAAAATCTTTAGCCAAACATCGTCTTCTGCTGCTGGCTCAGCATTTCCTAGGATCAGGTTTTTCTGCTGGAGGATATGTATCATAGCAAAATGGTACAGATTCTGACAGAGAAAACTTGTATATGGGCTCTGAATGCAACTGATAGACACAGGAGATAAAGTCAAACAGTCAGACAGACAGGGGAGCACAGAGGGAAAATGAAATAATATTTTTTTGCAGAATAATAGTAAGTTACCATCAGACTTTTCCTGAGCACTTGGCAGAAGCCCAGTAATTTTTTGTAGCACAGTAAACTAGGAGCTTGAAGAAGGAATTTAAAGGAGAGTGATGAGGCAGAGTTGTGAAGGAATTGTGAAAAAAAAAGCAATAGTATTTTTCAGAACTGCAAAAAAACAAAGGAAGGGAGGTGGAGACTGGGGTGTGTAGAAGCCAACATAATCACTTGGTGCAGAAGTTTGAGGTGAGTGGGGAGGAGATAATGGGACAGCAGTAACACAGCCAAAGCAGCTGGCAAACAGACCTTTCCTTGGGGTGGCCTTCCAGCTGTTTACCAAGGTGGTTGGATTGCTTTGGACAGGCTCTGAGAAAGCAGCACCCTCTCCAAGATGCAGGGTTGTGTATCTGCACGGCTCAGGAGGGAATGACACAATGCTCTGGAGGGTGGGCAGCAGTGGTGAGAAACACAGGAATACGCTGCACATGGAAAATGAAGAGAATGAGAGCCTTGTGGACTTCTGAGCAGATCTGAGGCACTTCAGAGGCAGAAGAGAGGGAGAGGAGCTGGTATTTTTGAGTAGAAGAGGTAAAGAGGTGAGGTAGCAATGGGAGTCAGAAGCAGAACAAAAGGAGATGAGTTTGTGCTGGTTCTGACAGCACTCAGAAACAAAGAGAGAGAGAATCAAGAACTGGAGCCTTTATTGAATAAAAGGAAAGGTAAGAGAAGAACCAGAGAAAGAAAGCAGCACTGATCTGAGAGAAAAAATATTTAACATGGGATTTGTGTGGTTGGTTTTTAGGAATCTATGAAATCCGATTTTTTATTTTGTAGGAAGCGTTTTGATTATTACCAAGTTTTTAAGATATAGAGCAGCTATTGCACTGAAAGTATGAGCTTATATTTTCTTCTCTCCCAGAAATCTACTAACATTGCTGCTGCTTGAACACACTGCTTTTGCTGAAAGCAATTCCAATTAAATTTTAAAATTGTGACAATATAGATAAATTTATAATGAATTTTACTTTTCACATGAATGGAAAGCTTGAAATACAGAAGTAAATGGCCAAACCCCAAGGAGTAATTGGAAACCATTCCAGCAGCTCATATGTACAGTCTAAACTAAGGCTTAACTATGTAGAAACCAAAGCCACACAGTGATACTTGTACTACAGTTGTAAGTGCTTTTGATGCCTATGCTGTAAACAAAATGTTTGTGGAAGTACAGTTCAAAAATGGTTAAAACCAGAAAAGTGTTCTCCCACCATCATTCAATAAGAGGCAGTAAATAGCAATGTGCTAAACACAAAGTCTAAATGCTAGAATAAATTTACACACATACACACACAAAAAAAGTTAGCAAAATATCTGCAGGCAAAGGCATAAATAAGCCATGCCCCAGGAGTTAAACATGTGCAAGTGTATGAACCCACCCATTCTTAGACTGAGCAGTGACTTAGTCTTCATGCAAATGTAGTGCTAAACAAGAAAAGGATGGTGGAGCCAAAGCCACAAAGTATTTATATATGTCATTTATACATGTGGTCTCAGACTGGAGCTGGATGGCTCCTGCAGTGGTGGGGAGGCAGAGCTTTTGCCCTGCTTTCAATCCCTTCTATAAATCCAGGTCTGTTGCTTGAAGACTCAGAATCTGCAGCTGGTTGTTGCCCAATATAACGAGTTATTTCCTCCATGGGTTGCATCCAAGGGTGTTCAGCACTGCTGAATGTAATCACATGTGAAAAGGCTAACAAGTGAAAGACATATACTTAATCTTACCAGCATTCATGAACAGCAATGAGTTTCATTCCAGTGATGGTAATTCTTAAATCAAGATCTCTGATAGCAGATATGAATGCAGACCAAGGGAAGGCAGAAGAGATTCTCTCTCTAAAGCACAGCTGATCTCACAAATTAAGAAGGGGTAGAGAGAAGCCTGGGGAAGACCGTGCAATTTTATCCAGTCCAAGCTTTGCTTCCTCATCAAGCAGCTGCTTTCAGATCCCAGAAATGAGAAATGCAGAGTCAGCAACACCAAGAGGACACATTGCCTAATTTTAAGTTCTTCCTTATCAGAAAGTGTTGGTTTTATTACTTTTTGAGGTGTCTAGATGTAAAATTCCTGATATTTTGTGTGTGTGTTGCCAAGGAATTTTCATGTACTGATTGCAATAAGAAATGCAAGTGATTTCTCCCAGTAAGCAGAGTTCACAGTGGCCATATTCACATATCCATCCCAGTGTAATTCCCAAATGGCTCTGTGAAGGTTTGAAGAAACAAAGGAGTAAATAAACTCATTCTCTGTCAGATTTGCAGTTGTTTCTTCAAGAAGGTCTGCCTTGATTGCTGTCTGTCTCTGTCATTCCCAGGTGGGTTCACACAGAAATCCTTAAATTATGTCAAGAGCAGAGGGAGCTAGAGTAGTGACATATATTGGCTCTCAAATTATTGGGAGATATCTTGATTTTATTTCATCTGGCACCAGTAGTCACTCTTCTGTTCAGCATGGAGAAACACAGCACAATATGTCCTCACAAGGGAAAGGTGAAAAGGAATTGCTTGTCTTAGGGCATCAGGTGCTCATTATAGCCAGCATTAGAAAACCTCAGATGTTACAATGCTTATTCAAGCCTTCTAATACTACATTGTTACATAGGAAATACAGCAAATATCAGGTGTGACAATGCCAAGATTTGTGTTTCTCAACTGAGCTCAAGTTAAAAAACAAAAACAAACAAAAACCCTCAAAACAAACAAAATCCACAAAAAAAATGAAGAAAAAAAAGGTAACAACAATGAAAAAACAATCTGCACCAAAACTAAGCAGCTCTTCCCCTCTCACTTGGCACATCCAGGTTAGGAAAGAACAAAGTACTTACCCAAGAATTTATATTTGTTTTTAGAAAGGTCAGTTCAGGAGATTTAATTGTAAGTGTTCTTAATGTTTTGCTTGCAATCTCTACCTAACAAGTTGGAAAGCAGGTTTTCACCATTTTAAGTAGACTTTGAGCCTTAGAAGTCTCTTGCCATGTTTACAAAAATGGACTAACACTTTGTATACTGTATATTTTAGTTAGGTTTTGAGCACAATAAGTCCCTGTATGAAAGGACTTTCATTCCAGTTTTGGCATTGAAATGTCTGTGGAACAATTATAGGTAGTTGCTTCAGAAAGGATACACCTGTTGCAGCACAGATATATCTTTTGTTGGTTTTGTTGATAAAATCTAGCCCAAGAACAAAAAAGGACTTCATCTGAAGCTGAAGAAAATATTATTTCTGTCTTCTGCGGTCACTGTGTTAGCTCTGGGTGCTTTTCCTGTTTGATGATTACCTAGTGGCCAATGCTACTGGTCAAAAATAGTGGTATTTTAGTTGAATTCCTCAGAATTAGGACACACAGTCCTTCTTCCATTTAGTATTATGGTTCAGCTGCAAAGCATGGCTCAGCAATATTTCAGCTGTACTTGCATGGTGGATGAACAGAGTCCTTTCATTTTTGAGTGTGTTCATGAGAGGGCAGAAAAAACAATGAAATCTTTGGCATTATAATGTAAAACCTTCAGTAAGTGTTCTACATATGCCCAGATGGTTATGTGGATTTATTTTAAAACTAGATATACTGATCTTTTCATTATTCTGTTTAAGGTCAGAATAAATTTCTTTTTTGTTGTTTTTAAACAACTGAGGAACATTTTAATTTATCTCTTCACTACACTGACTTTGTCTCAGACCATGATTGAATAAATGAAAAGTATTACCTCTTATTCCTTCTGCTCCTGCTCAGTAAGCTCAAGAAGTTCAGCCAACACAAACAGGATCCCATTTTTCATCTAGGAACTCACATAGCCAGAGAATTGTTACCCTCTGTCTCTCTTTTTAGTTTTCATTCTCATGGGATCTGGAGAACAAATGGCTTTTCTCAGAATATTACACCAGCAGCCCTATCTTGCTTGTCTTATTCACCTAAGAAGTTTATCTCTGCCTCAGTTGCTTGAGTAATCACTGATTATTTTCCTGAGTGAAGTGATGGGAATCACATCCTACAGTACTGTCATATTCCTCTGGTTGCTGTGTAGCATTCATGCCAGCTCCCTGATGTGGGTGATTTTGGAGTAAGACGGGTTTCATCCAAGGGCATACAGTGAAATGCACATCCAGATGTCAGGCACTGTGGGCATTCATTACTCTGCAGTTTGAAATCACTTTCTACACTCTGCACTCTGTAAACATCAGCCTGGTCAAAGGCAGTTTTGGCCCTGAGGTCCTGTACCCACTTATTCATGTCTCTCTAGACCTCACTTCTCTTGGCCTTGCTCCTATTGCATTTATGTTCTTGGTTTTGTACTCTGGACTGCATCTTTTCTGTCAGGTCCAGTGTCTGGGCAGAAAGCTGATCTGGTGCTGGTGCAGGAAGGATTTGGCTCCTCTTCCAGAAAAGCACTGAGGGTTTTTTGGTGGAAAATGAAGTTCTCTTCAATGGCATTCTGGGGTAGCAGATAAAACATAGTTTATTCCTGAGATATCAACAGTATAGAAGAATCTAAAAAGAAAAAGCATTTCAGTGATAAAAAAGTATAATATTTCAATAGAAATTGTTCTTGTACTTTGTCATGAACATCCTCATTAGTTTTTCTTTGATAATTAGCTGTAACTGTTTAAAAATTATTAGCTGTACTGAAACAAAGACTTTTGAAAGAGAACCAGCATGAATACTTTTTTTTAGTGAATTAATTCAGAAAAGCCTTGATTAAGCAATATACACCTAATTTCACAGAAAAATGCTGAATTTTTTCCCTGAAGATTAACTGTGAATTCCATTAATATGAAGAAAGTTATGTCTGAATATCAATTAGAGCTTTGAGAAAGTATACTCCTGTGCTGTGTTGGAGACAGTCTGAATCACATATGCAGAGGATCCAAAAAGAGAGTAGTGAATGGCTTCAGCTTGTCTTTGTTTAGGTGGGACCTATGTAAAGGCTCAGGAGGGTCTGTGAACCTCAGTTAGCTCAGTTAGCCCTTGGTTTTGGCAGGTCATTTTGTTCTTGAGTGCTGGAGCACAGAAGGAGCAGTAGCTGAAAATCTCCTGCTGCAGGCAGCTGCACCAATACCTTGATTTTACTCAGGTCTTGCCCATTTTGTGGTTACTTGTAGCCCAGATGCTGCTCCCTCCCTTAGTACACTCCCTCTGTGTGGCCAGAACGTGTTCCTCAGTGAGCATGGCAGCACAGGAGGATGAGGATGGGCTGGCTCCAAAGGCAGGAAGGCACATGGCCAGCTGCATGCAGGAGGTTCTGTGACTGCAGCGTTGCTGCTGCTGGAGCCTCCATCACTGCCATCAACACTCAACCACTGCCACCACCCCCATGACAGCAGCCAGACAATCTGTGGGGCACCACCAGAGTCCCTGGGCACATCCCATATGGCACCACCCTCGCTGGCTGTCCCTTACTCTCCTTGCACCCTGGCATGGACTTGGCTGTGTCTCTGCATGCCTCTTGTCAGGCTTTCTCACAAGCACCATGTGCATGAGAAGTGAGACTAAGTGAGGATGCTCATGGGTTAGTTTCCCAACTGTCTGTATTTCACAGCAAAGGCTGGGGTTATTGCCTCTGAGTCACTTATCCAGGTAAAATAACACACACAAGCATTTCTTTCTACCACAACCAAGCAACCCTTGGCTGTGTAATGAATCAAGATATTCAAAAGACATACATAGGTTCAATTTTATTATAAAAATAAGATAAAATTGTGAAAAGAAGATGATACAAAAGTGTGTAAGACAGATTTGCAATTAATTCTCCCTTTTCTACCCTGGAATTCAAACATACCTCTTAGAACAAATGAGCCGAGGCTTGGGACAGTAATAAATCTTTGATTTTAATATAATTTTGAAAGAATCACACATCTCTAAAAGATTAGGGAAATATAACTTTTATTTTAATGCGAGTAGTATTTTACTGGTCCCTGGCAGGGTATTAGAGAAATTATCATTTTCTCGTTAGTCTAACTGCCAGCCAGCTCTTCTGACTTTCCTTTTCTTCACAATGGAGGGTGTCTCAGATAAAACGCTACTTAATCAAATTAATTAAGAGGGAGTAGATTTCTAAAGAATGAGTTTCAGAAGGAATCAGGCCAGAATGTTCAACACTTCAAATGCTTTCTCAAGTTCCAGGCTTCAGGGGTATTTAATTGTTTTCTTGGGTCAGGTCCTAATAGTTTGGCTTTATGATTAAAGCAGGGGAAATTTTTATTAGACAAAAAGGTGCCATCAAATGGATTTATGAAAACATGGATATGTTGCTGAACTTCTTGTCAAAATAATTTTCTTCAAGAAATTCAGCGCTGTCAGTACATTCATTTTGTAATTAAATGTTTTGACAATTCAGCCTGAAACAATCATTTGTTTGAGAATTCCTTTTTGCTATACAGTTGTGAAGTGTGAAATCAAAACCACATCTGACTTGATTCTTTTCTAATCAATTGTTCAAAATAACTGAGTTTTGTGCCAAAGAAATAATTATTCTTTGAGCTTTCAGAACTGCTGATGAACACAAAAAAGAAAGGAACTGGAATAAAAGCAGTTTGTGTACAGAACTCAAAATTTGTGGGCTACAAATAGAAAATCTTTCACGGATAGTCTATTATAACTTTGTGTATTCGGTTGTCATATGCAGTTCTGTTAACTGTTGCGAATGCGAAGTAACTACACAGTTAATTTCAGCATGTATATTGAAAACCATACTTACTTCAATTAGGACATATTCATCTGCATCCTGTTCTAGAAAGAACTATCTCGCTGTTAGTCACTTGTGATTCATCCCTCATTATTGTAGGATGCTCACTGTAAAAGCTCCCACAGGGACCACCTGTTGGGCCAGGCTCTGTACAAATCAGGATTGTGAGTTAGCATGGCCTGGTCCAGATCTGCTGGCTGCTGGGTCTCTATTGCAATGGGATCCCCCTGCATTTTCCAGCATGTTACGAAAGACTGGAGTAGAAACTCGACCTAGGCCATTCAGAAACCCTCTCCAGAGACTGACCCTTCTTTCCCTCCTTTTCCTCAATAAAAACCTCTGTTAGTGATAGGCTCCTGGTAATTATCTACCCCAAAGCTCTCAGCCCAAAGCTGTAGAAGGCACAACACTATTTGGGCCTCAGGACAGACAGTAACTGAACACAAGCTGAATTCCAGAGTGGAGGAGATGCCTTCTTGCAGGGCATCTCAAATGTGAGATTCTCAGAGTCAATCTCCAAGGTTTGGTAACCATCCTGGTTTGGTGACACCACACTGTGGAAGAGATACAGCAGCACTGCTCAATTTTAGCACTGCTGCAGAAAAACTTCAGGCTAGACACAGATGCACAGGTCTCAGACTGTCTCTGCCCGATATGACAGCTGTGCCATACCAGAATCCTGCCCATCCACCTGCTTGTTTGAACAATTATTCCCGGGTATGTTTTGTCCCCCAGATATGTTTTTAGGGACAGCATGAGAGTAAAGTACAGAGACAAAGGTATACCACACATCCTCCTGTCTCCTCAAGGGTAGAACAATTGTGTAGACCTCTGGTAAACATCATGAGGCTTAGAGCAGCTCCCCTCAGACTGATCTTACCTCCCATGTTCAAGTCCTCTATGGAGACTCAAGGTCCCACCTCTCAAGTCCTTTAAGGAGAGCAGGTTCCATTTGCACTTAGAGTGATTTGATTCTGGCAAGAAAGACAACTTCCTCCCATGAAGAAGCACATCCATTTGAAAAGGTTCCTAACTCTTTTTTGGCAAGGAGGTCAGCTAGGGAAAACCTTGTCTGCTCTCTGGTGGGACGTTGAGGTGAAGGAATGGGGAACAAGGCATTAAGGGGAAGAGGTATATCCAGAGTTAGCTCTTCCCAAGCTGAGTTCCCGAAGAGAAAGACACTAAAATTAAAGAGAATAGAGCTTTATTTTCTTTGCTCTTTAACAGATCTGTGATTCAGAGGGTATCATGTGAAAATGTGTGATTCTCTTCTGACGGGACAGCTATGGCATATGTGATATTCATGAAAACCACTAGAATCTTGAAACAGCCTCTGAAAGCTCATCCGTCTCCATTTACCAATTTTCTCCCTTCTTCTCCCCCATATAGCATCATCAGATTGCCAAGTGTCTAAGGGAAGGTGCCAAGAAAGTTGAAATAAATATTTCCATAGAGAAAGAAGTGGTGTTTTTCAAACATTACAAGAGATTGCTTTTTTTTTTCTTTTTTTGAGTAATATCAATTCAGTAATGAACATGAAGTGGAATTAGCTGAGATAAATGTGATACAGCCAAAAAAATTGAACAAAATATTGGACAAAAGGGTTTATGAAACTAGCCATACAGAAATGAAGAAATTCAGGTAACCAAGAGCAACATATTGCAGATTTTTGTTCTAATTGTTAAAAAATGTTCCCTCCCACTCTTGGAACTTCTAGTCCAAGTTTGAGCCTGGAGCAAATTTTTACAGTAAAGTTATAAACCCATGAAAACAGAGGTTTATAATGGAAACACTGGCACAATTCCTACTAAAGTGTTGTGCCATGGGGTGCCTCTATAAAAAAAGAGTCTCTGAGCTTGTATGCCAGCCAGAAAAGCTAGCAACACCCCAAAAAATTTGACAGAAGTAGATGAGACATTTGCGGTACCATTTTTGAGATAAAGCAAGCACACAAAGTCCTACACAGTAAAGGATTACAAACAAACAATTTGCCACAGCTTTGAATAAATACAGAATAGGAACCACACTTTGTGAAAATGATGGGTTATTAAGGTATGGAATTTAATATCATTGTCAATCTATAAAACTTTTACAACCTTGTCTTATTTGCACAGAGATTACATCCCCAAAGCTCACTGCCAAAGACACATGTTAATAAGCTCACAACTTTTAATTAAGCAATATGTATAAGTAGATTCCCATTAAGCTGTGATTTGTGGGCTAGTTCATTACAGTGGGTTCCAGCCACCAGACACATATTCAATACAAATCAAGCAGCCTGCATATTATACTGCTTAATGTGAGCCTACTTGGGATATTTTATCACCAGTTCAGATTGGTGGTTCAGAGAACTATATTTTTTTCTAAGATTGGGGGCAGCGACCAGAACCTTATAATGACCCCATGTTGTTTTCTTAATGAAACTATCCATCTGAATTGTTTAGTTGCAACTGGTAATTATTCATACAGTTAATCATAGTTCTGTTATATACAACATGTATATGACATTCAGCAAGAACACATTTGCTCTCATTTAAATTAAATGTGTAAAATAAGGTGCAAAAGAAGGAAATATGAATACTAAGGAATGCAACAATAAAAATAATTCACACATTTTACTACAAAGAGAGTGATGACATTTTCCAGGTCTTGGAATAACTCTCTTTTGGGTTCCTGAATTATGCTAAAATTTATGCACCCAGTTTGTGACACAGGGTGTCAAGTGGAATTTTTGAATCAGCTTTACTCATGACAGTGTGCCATGCCATTCATATTTTTCTTGCTTAGACAGATTTCCCATTGATTACACCAGCAGTGAGCATTGTACAGCAATTTGATGCAACAGCATTAAAAATAAGATGGATATTCTGCAATATTTAACACTTTTTATTATAGGAGTTATAAGTTTTTATTACAGGAGTTATAAGTTCATGGATCATTGGATCATCATCTAGGAGAAATGACTACAGTCAGATTTCTGGAAAATAATACTTCATCATAGCATTTTCTTTTGGTATTCCTTCCATAACAATAAGTGAATGAATTAACTTTGCTACACATTTACAGTTATGAAGAGTGACAATTGTTTTTAACAGCCCTTTGAGTAAGGATTCTACTGTATTTCATTGTAAGGAAATTCCCATTTTATTTAACAACTGGCCTTTTCTCTGTAACCTCTCTTTAGCCCCCATAAACAAAGTATTTAGAGTTGATTTTTTTTATTATTTATATTTTCTAGTTTGCTCCTGAAATATTCTCTGAACAGGCAATTTTAGATAACATAATGACACTACCAAGAGCTTTCTAGTATTTATTTGGAAAGCAGAATTTGCCATTGAGCCCCAGGTTCATCTTATTCAGTATCTTTCTAACACCAGCAGCTTAGCCATGAGGTTTTATGGAACCAGGGAGGGAATGAGGCCCAGCAGAGGAGACTCCAGGCTGAGAAAGGAGTGAGCTCCTGAGAAGGAGATGTGAACTACAAATCAAGGAGACAAGGAAAGGAGAAAGACCATAATTAGCCATAGCCCTAAATGTAACAAGAAGAATTTTTCAATCAATATGGTAAGCTGCTTGTAGCCAATTAAAAGACTATAAAGTAGGGACAATGCCATATGTAGATTAGTCTAGTCTCATAAAAAGAGCCTTGGAGCAGTGCTGCATAGTTCATAAATTGATTTTGCTCGAAGGCCGAAGAAAAAGGAGCTGCAATATCCCAGTCCTATGGTAACAAAAGTGATACCTCACAAAAGTCCATTCAGTGCCAAGTGAGTCAGAGGACTTTTACACATCCCTTTTATACCAAAGTTTTGCCTCACCTAACCATCTTTCCTAGGATCATGCTGGTGCAAAACTATAATGAAGAGTATTTGGGGTTTGGGGATTTTTTATGATTGCACTATTTCTAAATAAACTAGAGCAATGCAGGCCTGGGAAAACCTGTACCTCTGCCTTCAGCCTTTATCTACCCCTGAATTCTAGCACTTTGCCAGCTCTACAGGATACAGCAGCATACGGAGGAGTGAGGAAACTACTCTGGAAGCTAAAGTGTTAAAAAGAGTCTCCTGAAGCCTGCAGAGGAAGCATGTAGTCAAGGAAAATACTCAGACATATAGCTGTTGAGACAGGAGCAACATTACAGCCATTAAAATCAAATGTCAAAGAAGGAACAATGCCTATTAGCTTTTAGAAGCCAAAAATGAACAGTTCAGCTTTATCAAACAAATGGGTTGCACTATCCAATTACTAACTTCTGATAAGCACCATGCCAATTTTGAAATTGTACTGCTGAGTCTGTGGAGAAGAAAAAGTAAATCCAAGTTATCCACATAACAAGGATAAAAGGAGGCCAAACTACTACAGTCCTGGCCTAATTACCCAGGCAAATCACTCTCCTTTCTGGAGCGCTCGTAGAAACACTGCAGCATTCGCTGATAAAGCTCTGACCTTGTAGGAAGCCCCTTTTCTCTCCTCTTCATGTCCCATCTGATCAGAAGCCTTGAGAAGTTCTCTGACTGGCTCCCTCACTCAAAGCAGTATCTATCTCAGCACCTTTTTATTTCATCCTACCCAGGATTATAAAACCTGGGACTGTGTATGGCTTGGTCGAGTGGGCTTTGGAAGTCTGCAGCCTGCAGAGTGAACGCAACTCCTTACCCGGCACACAGGATTTTGCACAGCTTCACAGAGCTGCTGGCACACGTACTGGAGGAAACCATTATCCTATTTGCTTCTTAAGGCTGATGTCCACTGTGTTCAGGGAACATACAGAGGCTTCCATTCCATCTTTTTCAGTGCTGTTAAGTCTGAAGTTGGTTGGCAGCTCTCATTTTAGCGCTATCCTTACCCCAAGGTGAGTGAATGGTAAATTAGGCATGGGTTGAGTTTCTCAGCAGCAGAGTATATAATTGAAAGGATAAGGATAATAATAATAAAAAAGATCTCATAAATTACATTTTATGTAATGTAATATGCACACACTTCCTGCTTTTTTTAATCTCTGTCTAAAATGTATGTTAAGGTCCATGTTTCATCCACAGCCAGTGGGCTGTCTGTAAGGACTCCTGCCTCAACTTATGTCTTATCACTCACAACATTCATAATCAAATAAGAAATACAGGACTTCCAAATATACCTTTAAACCTGACACACACACACACACAGAGCTCAGAAATCCACTTCAGTCTCAGTTGTGTTGGATGAGGGAATGACAGCATCACTCCCACCTGTCCTCACCACCTCTCTCCCAGAGATGACTGCACTCAGAACAGCTAGCAGAGTTGCTCATGTGAATGCTTTCTCACCTGTTTTGGCTAAACATGGTCCTGTGAGGCTTGAGCAGCTGGAGCAGAAGGTATTTGCTGCTCAGTCTGAAATGGGTGAGGGAAAGCTCGCATGGGAGCTTCTCCTGCATGAAAAAGCAGCTGTAGATGATCTCTTCAGGTGGCACAGCTGTGCTCAAAGGAGAGTGTGTCCACAACAATAGCAAGGGTAGAAGAGGAAAGCTAGAAATTAGCAGCCTGAATGCAACATCTTTGTCTGTGCTCACTATTTTCTTTTTGGACAAGGCCATGCCCGTATTGGCTCTTTTGCCATCCCTTCTAAAATCCCTCAGGCTGTCAGAAGGGCAGAGACAAGCCCTTGGCTTATACACTCAGCCCCAGACTCAGGTAAAATGTTGTGTCCCTGATAAGGTGCATGAGGTCATTGGTTCATAAGGAAAATCAGCATTTAAGAGTCATTGGTGAGTCAATGTAAACTGGTAAGTTTTTCAGTTCTTAAAAAAGAGCAGGGGAAAGGAGGGGGAGCAGAGGGGAATTGGAGACTGCAACACATTCCTGTCCACCGCTTTTTAATGAAAAAAATCACGTGATGAGACCATTAAAAAATTTAGGCTTTTTCATCTCTAATTTGAAAGATATTATGAAAAAAGTAAAGCATATTCTCTGATATGAGGAGCCTCTCTAATACATTCACAGATAATATCTGGAAAAAACACAAAAGCCTTCAAACAGTGATTTTTCATTCCCAGATAGAAAATAATGACTGAAACAGCATCAACAACAGAAAAAACTTTGGAAGGGTTTAAAATACAGAGCCTTGCTACTGAAATCTGTCCTGCTCTCATCCTGTACATGAGCACACATATACATGCATATTCTTGCACTGATTTTAGACACAACCATAGCCGTTGCTGCTCCAAATTCACTGTGAAAGGTGAAGTTCTAAAATTCATCTGAAACATGAAGAGAAAAAAAATCCTTTCTGTTTTTCCATTTTTATGATTTTATTGTGTAAAGTCTCCAAGGCTTTGGAGTAGAGGCTATTATAAATATATGTCATAGTTCAGATGAAGAAGTTTTCCAATTTCATTAACAAGTAGCAAGATCTGTGCATATACCTCCCATACAGAATGTTTTAGAAAAATGCCCTATTATGTCTAGTTAAGTCAACCTTGTGTCATTATTTCGTATTAGTGTATATGACAGGATTGGCATACCCAGGAAAGATGCATCAGAACCATTATGTGCCAGCCAGGAAAACAAAAAAGCAATTCTATGTTTTGAAATCTATGTTAAATATCATGTTCTCAATTATTTTGAGAAGGAAAGGTTCTATTGGTAGAAAAAAAAATCTGCTAAGATTTAAGGAAGTACTTTGAATAAAGCTCTAGTAAAACGGGGGGGGGGGGGGGGGGGGGAGCAGATGTTGGGGGTANGGGGAGGAAGCCAATTTTGGAGTGTATATTTAAGCAGAAAAACAGGAAAATGAGAATAAAATGTCTACTACATGAAGAGAAGAAAGTATTGCTTATATGCCTTGTTTTCTAAAATATATATTTTTTTAAAAATACATATTTGATTTTTCACAAGGAAACTTTTTTAAATAGGTCTAGATTTTGAAGTTTATTTCTTTCAGGTCTAATATCATTATCCAACACTATTAATAGAAAGACTTCTGCTGTATAAGAATACACTGATTTCACTAAAATATTAAGCACACATTAGGCAAAAGTGGAAAGAGTACCTGTTTTGGGAGGGGGGAGAAGATAAGATTGAAAAAACCCTCACATGGCGCAGTCCGGTCAGGCCCGAATAGCTTTGGACTGGCTGCACCAACACTGGGAACCCAACACGGCAACTTTGTTAGAGAGAGACAAACGTCTGGTCTAGTGATTTGGGAAATAAATGTTTTATTAACTAGAAACCAACAAATGGGAAGGTGAAGGAACTGTAGGACAACACACTAGAGAAGACTAGCCCAAGCTCTGGGTCCAGGGTAAGACAGGGGTACATATAGATTCAGGTTGAAGGCAGAGTCTGAGGGTAGGATCCAATAGGAAAGCGTATGGAAAACACTGCAGGGGTAAATTGTGCAGCCGGGGGTGATGAGGTAACTAAGAACAAATTAACTGGGGGAGAGCAGAGAACTTATCAGTATAAATCTGCATACTTATAACTGGAGGATTCTGGGACTGGGCCTCCTGACTCACCATGAGTCAGAAGGGTTTTCACGTGGCCTTGTCTCCAGCTCATCCAGCCCATCTTGGGCTGAGGCAACCTCAACACTCATGGGTTAAGATAAAGGCAGCTTGATAAATTGGAAGCAAAGGAAAAGAAGAGAGTTTCTTCCCTACTTCCCATCAGTGTCTGGCCACTTCTCAGGAAGCAGAGCTTCGGTATTTGCAGCGGCTGTTCCAGAACATAAATGTCATAAGTACTGAATGCCGCCTTTTTGTCCTCCTTTCTCTTAGCTGTTATTGCTGAGCAGGTGCCATATGGTATGGAAAATCCTCTTGGTCTCTTTGAGTCATCTGTCTTGGCTGTGTCCCTGCCCAACCTGTTGTCCATGCCCAGCCTACTGGTAAGGAGGAGAATGTTGGAGAAAGAGTGTGAGCGTGCTCCGGCAGTGGCCACAACGCCGGCCTGGCAGCAACACCTTCCCAGCTGCCAGTACAAAGAACAGGACTGCCATGAGGAAATGGACTCCATGTCAGCCAAACACAATACACTTTACAAAGAAAACAGCCTTCAAACCTAGTCATAAGAAAAAACTCAGAACAGGATTCCCCAAAGAATGACACTACAGGGAAAATGAAGGACTCAAAATAGCTTCATGCATAAGCTTGTTGATCCTGTAATTTTTGCATCTGAACTGTAATTTTATCTCCTAACAGGCTGGTGAAGAGGAATCTGTGGCTCAGATGTTGGACTATCTCCTGCATGTGTCATTCACATGTCAAGAATTTTGTTGTGCAGTTCCTGACTCATGTTTAGGAGGTGGCACTGGCTTAGGAATGGTTTGAGACTCATAAAGGCTTATGACTATTCACGTTTTCCATGTGTTCAGACAACAGATTTGAATGTCTTCCAATGCCTATTGTTGCGGAGGAAATAGTGTTGCTTCATGATATAAGGCAGCCCTCACTGTCAAAACCCCTTGTGTTGTAAATTCTCACATCTCCATTGTCTTTAGCTGAGCAGCCAGAAAGTACTTTTGCTGAGGATCAGGCTCCCCATCTTTAGATTACTGGATAATAATATCCTATCAAGGAGATATAAGAGGGAATCAGAAAAGCTCATCAAAATGTTCAGTGACATGGCAGCAGATTTATGATAAAAAAAGATGTCATTATAAAGAAGAAAAAAAAAAAGAAAGGTCGTATTCATTAGGAAGGAAGGAAGACCTAAAGAAAGTAAGGGAAATTATAGATCGACCAGGACCAGCACTTTGGAGTTTTGTTGTTAAGAGAGAGGGAGGATTTCTTAGCACATTTATTAAAATGAGGTACTGCTTCTCTTTATTTTTACATTTTCAATCTTTTTATTATCATAGCAATATGTCTTCCACTGCTTCCTTAAGCATTAACAGTGGATTTATTTAATAAAACTGAGGAGTGAGCATCACTGAAAATACTGTTTCCAATGGAATGCTCTCATGCTGTGATTGGTGAAGTGCTAAGTAATTTGCTTTTAATGCTAGCACATACCACTTAGCACTATATTTAACTGAATGATGAAAATCACTCATTTTTCATCCCCTTGCTTAACTGGTGCTCAGTGTAATCTATCTACTGTACTGGTAGCCTAGTGCCAGATATATTCTAATAGATCCTGCTCTCCAATCTACAACAAGCATTTTAATTTTTAATTCATAGTTATGTCTTTATCCTTTAATAGAACAGAACTACAGATGGGGAGTATGTTTTAGATAATACGAGCACAGTAGGTACCCAGGGAAACTACACCACTAAAAGGATTCTTTATTTACACTTTTCAGTAATGACTACATATATATAGCTACACAGGAGAAAATTGTTGCAAAGGAACACTGCTGCATAGACAGGCAATTACTATCCAACTATAACTGAGCATTATGGATGATGCTGCTGATAAGAGCACTTCAGAAAACAATTTCAAAGCCAATGCCACCCACTGCACATTGACCAACAAACATGGGAACTCATAAGATGCAAGTAATCAAAATTAATAGGTAGGATGCTACATTAAAAAAAAAAACGTAAATTTACCTGCTATTTAAACATACTTTAAATTCAGGTTTCACAAATATGCAATGTACAGAATTGTACATCCTAGATCAAATAAAAGTCCATGGAGACATTTCAGTATAACTGGAGGAAAAAAAAGTGGTCAATCAAATCCTTCATGCTAAACAAAGTTTTACTACTAGATCCAAATTTGTCAGAAAAATCAACACATTCCTATCAGAACTGAAGGTATGGTGGTTCTACACATAAAGTCAGTCCCACCATCAGTCTAAATTCCAACACTGTATTACCAACACCAAAGTTAAAATCTCACAGAACCAGACTGGGATATCTTAACTCAGTGGTGAGAAACCCAGGGTACAATATTGGCCAAAGGGATTTTTACCATTATAGTCAGTCGTGCTGAAAGGAAAAATTGAGGCCAGGAAGATGCACATAGTAAGATTCTGCCTACAGCATCTTGGTACTGTCACCCAGAAACTGCAATAGATTACTCTTCTTCTCTTCAGTTAGTTTCTTTTCTAAAGTTTTGTAGAAAAGTTTAAAGTGTCAACAGGCAAAGCAAACATTAAAAGACAATTTTATTCCTTTTATGACAGAGACAAGTAACCCAAGTAACATCTTATGCAATAAAAGCCACAAAAATCACATCAATTCTTGCAGATATTCAGAAGTTTTTTAACACCATTTCTGGGTATAAATCATAAAACAACCAGAGACATATGCACACACACACAAATAAACTGGGAAAAAAAAAAAAAAAAAAAAAAAAAAAGAGGCAGAAACCAAACCACTATCTTGCATACCCAAATTAAAACTGCTCAGGAGTGACATTTAGACATTTAGGTTGCTACCAAATGTAATTTAATGTTTATTCAGGTGGATGAGAACTATAGATTTAAGTAATGCTATTAATCAACAATGCTCAAGGTATTGGGTAAGATCTCACAAAGATAAATGCATCTGAAAAACTTTTACCATAGCAGTGTGAACAAAGGGACACCAGAAAATCATAACAAGCTAGAAAAATGTCACTGATTACTATCTTAACTGACTACAGAATTCTACATGAATGATTCAAAAAGGCAAGGTAAGTTTCTTCCCGTTTTCAGCTTCATTTTCAGGACAAAAAGGGAAGACTGAATCAGGATGCAGGCAGTCTGCCCGATATTTCTCCATATGCCTCTGACTTTGATGGCCTTGAATGAATGATTTCACCTTTCTTGCCTGTGTTCCCCTTTCTCACCTTCTTCTGTTGTCTCTCATAGCTCTTGCCTTTGGGGCATGGACAATTTCTGATACATTTGTGTGGAGCCAAATAGAATAGGCACTGAGTGGTTCTAACTAAAGAGAACTGACTGGTTCTAACTTTAATACTTCTAAGAAAGCCCAAACATAACCTCCAGGTTGCTTTAAGCTGTTGTAGCTCACAGGGAAGCAGATATGGCCACCACAAAAACCTCAGAAAAAATGGTCTCTCGGACCTTGTAAATTTTGCAGCATGTTGGGACTTGGCTAGAGCCATTATTGCTCCTCTTCTGGGCATTCTCACAGTCTTGCAATTATAATACCATTGTGCTTTGAACAATTACTGAACACTGTCAATGTTTTAGTCATGAAACCTGAAAGACAAATCAGCAACATTTTCCCCATCACAGCTAACAGGTACAAGCAAAGCTGAAAAAGCAGAACCAAGCAAACCTGATAAATCAAGCAATGTCCCACAGCTGGAAAAAGAAAAAAAGTCGCATGAAATAATTATTTTTGCATGATCCAATCTGTGATCTGATCCTGTGGCTTCACCACATGCACAGCTTGTTGAAGCCACAGAAGAGCTACAAAGGGAGCATTCCCAGGACAACACTGCATGGGCAGGGATGCAGTCATCAGAAACGTAAATCCTATCAGACAGCAGCCATACCATGGATGTGGATCATGATGTAAACAACTCCACGGGCCATGTGTTACTGCAGGAACTAGCTCTTGTCAGGGACAATGCGATTTCCTGAAGATTAGAAAAAAGGATGTAGAGAAAGACATGATGCAAACACACCAATGACAGTGTATGACCTCCCTCCCCCAACAAAAGCAATAGGAGTAAGAGTCCAAATGCTAAATTTACCATGTTTCCCTAAAGAAAATATGTCTTTAGTGCTCATGTGAACTTTTCAAGGTTTCTCTGTTAGCAAAGAAGATTACAATGAATTAAAAACACAAGGTGCTTTTAACTGAATTTTACTCCTTAGACGGCATTGGAAAACTGACAGTGATAGGACTCAGCTGAGAGCAGAGATCTTGTGGAGCCAGCTACAATGAGCCTTGATAAGCAACCAGAAGAAATTGATATCTCATAATAACAGTGATGCCCAGGGACACCCAGCATGTTCCGTAGGGCTCTGTCATCAAACACCCTGATACTGCCTTTGGTCAGGAGCAGCTTCACTGAAAACTTGACATAGATGTTCCACTCTGCATGTACTTCCCTAGGCACAGTCAGGGGGCCAGAGCCTCACAATACACACTAGAAAACACAATACAAGTCTGAGAGATTTGGATTTTTGCACTTAGACTAACATGTCTGGACACATACCTAAATATATATACAATAACTGATTTAAGCCTGCCCCCAAAATAATTTAAATACTGGTCTTTGCCTAAGTTAGATCACTCTGGGTTGCGTTACTGTATTGAGATTCTGAATGGAAAGTGTGACAGTGTTTGGGTAAAGGACAGCACTTCAGTCTTCAAGATCCTTGCAATAGCTGATGCAACTACCTAGGGATGAAGACACATTGGAAAGCACAACTGTGAAATTTCAGCTGTCACTGACCGCATCCTTGCCTTCCCAAAATAAACTGTTTTAAAATTACTTGCTTTTTTCTATCCCCCCCATCATTTTATGCTTAGGTATCAGGATTGTTTTTCATCTAGGTATAGAAATTGAAAATAATACCTTTCCACCTTGCTGTACTCTTTTTCCGCTCCCTCAGCTTGATACATGTAGATGTACTCAGCACATTGCTCTCTTCCCTCGTACGCTCCTGGTCTCTGCTCACTTTACACAAAAGACTTTGCTCACTAACATCACCAAATGCCTGAAAAACAGAACAGACAAAACCAACATATTATTACAGCAGCATTCAGTGAAATATCAGAGGGAACATAGATGACTTTGATTACCCTTCCCCACCCCTCTCTTCTTGCTTTCAAAATATCACAGCTTAGAAGCTTTTGTGTGTGTGAAATTTTATTCTGTCATACTAATAACCCAGCTTTGCAGCAGCTTACAGTTTAGCTTTCATGGTTCAGTTCCACTCCTGGGCTTATAACAATTTTTCTAACAGTTCTGCCAAAATATTATAAAGTAAAACTTACTGTAACTGTATTCACTAATACAGATAGAGCAGTGAGATTAACAATTTAAACACATGTGAAATGTGAATTCACCTAATTTTTCTCACTCTAAATGCTTTAGTAAAACAGTGGAATGGGGATTTTTACACCCATTGCTTTTCATAATTTCTTCTTATGATGTTCTTGACACATGGAGAAGATTTGAGTGAATAAAGTATATACACTCAAAGAAGGAAATCATGGCCATGAGGATGAGGTATTATAGGAGTGGAAATTGGTTATAAAGCCAAGGCACTGCATCAGATTCAGCTCAGTTCATTAGTAGTTACCACATTACATGTCAGATCCTCAGCTTGTGTCATGTGGGTGGCATATTGCTCAAGAGTGCCCTGACTCCAATTGTTTTCAGGTTTTGGAGTGCCCATATAAGAGGGATTTTGCTCTGATTAATTTGAGCAGAAATCAAATTTCAGATTTACTGAGAAGTAACTGAGCTCCACTCTGTCTAGCTGCTGTTACTCAAATGTTAGCATGAAAAAGCAGGTTGATCCATTAATATATTTTAAAGAATTTTGCTATTCTCAATCTAGTTTAGCACAGCTATAATAAATTTTCCAAACACAGGTACGTGTAAGGGAATAATCTCTAATTTCTATTCTATTGTTCTTTTTGCATATTCTTACTTTCTGTCTGTTGAAGCATTTTACAGTCTTTGTTGTACTTCTGGTTTTGATACACTGTGAAGGTAGAAAGTGCTGGTACCTCAGGAACAGAGGGAAACAGGCAACATAGTAAATATTCCCCTCCTCACATAAAAAGTTGAGACTAAATATTGGAGTGGTCTTGTGCATCCTACATCCTAGGCAAGTTTCTCTGTACCAGGCTATTCTTTCTTCTCACCTAGATACCACTTACACAGAACAGCTGATACCTTATTTTTAGTTTTATTCTTTCAGACCAAGAGATAGTCCAATTTTAGACTGTCCAAAGCTGTTCCTCTCATGGCATAAACAATCATCAGGGCAGGTCAAAAAGAGATACAACATCATGGTAGGACTTCATAGAAACACTTTTGCATTATACAAAGTCAAAAAGACAGGAGACATAAAGGGAGCCTACAGCATCAGTGAGCTAGCAGAAACAGAAATATTTTTCCAGTTGCAATAATCTGAGAAAAATATGTGGAAATATCATCAGTGTATAGCTGGATTTGCAACCCTAATTCCCTGGAAGTTGGAACACTAATTTCATTTTATAGAATCATTAAGGTAGATTCGGAAAAGACCTTTAAGATCATTGAGTACAGCCACAAGCCTAATACTGCCAAGTCCACCACTAAACCATGTTCTTGAGTGCCACATCCACATGTCTTTTAAATGCCTCCAGGGATGGTGACTTAACCATTTTTCTGGACAGCCCTTTCCAGTGCTTGAAAACCCTTCCAGGTTGTCAAGAAATTTTTGCTATTATCCAATCCATTTCCTCTTGTCCTGTTGCTTGTTACCTGGCAGAAGAGACCAACCCCCACCTGGCTACAACCTCCTTTCAAGCAGTTGTAGAGTGATAAGATCACCCCTTTTCTCTTTTTGTCCAGGCTACACAACCCCAGCTCCCTCCTCTGCTCTTCATGAGACTTGTTTCTATGCAAAAAAAAAAAAAAAAGAGGATACAAGGGATATTCAGAGTTCACTGGAAAAACATTTCCTTTGGTGCTGGTTAACACATGCCAAGAGCTCTTGCAAACCTGATTGTTCACATACCCAGTATGTCTGACTGAAGTAGTAGGAATTCTTTGCTACAATTAAGGTGCTATCATTTACTTGTGTGCTTTAAATCGAAGCTCGTATAGATATGTTAGATTTTTAAACTTGATCAGATGTTGTACAGAGCTATGTTCTTAAATTAAAGCCCAAATTGTTGTTTCTGGGAGTGACTTAATAGCAGTAACCTTATGGTTAATCAACCATGTAGCAAAGTTCACTGTGCACTTGCTGCAGTGTAATTATAAAGTGAGCAAAAATATAATTGATGCATTTTGTCAATCTGTGTAGCTGCAAGGTACTTTTTCAAAGGTTATTTTTTTATTCAGATAAAGTAAGTTAATGCTGTTTTGGCAATTATCCTTTGACTTCAGAGATTTTACTGCTGATTCAGGTAAAACTGTGATAGATGAATAAAGATTATAAGTGTTTAAAAGTACAAAATACCTTCTGCAACAATCAGTGACTCTGCCCTTTCAGCATAAAATCATTCTGAAAATCACAGAAAATACAGCAAATCTTGGTATTTAAAGTGAGTTGAAACTGAAAGATGTATTTTTTAATACAAAATAATGCTTTTAAAGTACCCCTTAAATATCATCACTGCTTTTTGTTATAAAATGGAACTGGAGAGTTATAGCAGCATTTTTCCCTTGAGCACTGGCTCAGACTGAATGGATGTGCTTGAACTTGCTTCCATTCCTTTTGCAACCGAAGCAAGGAGTTCTAACTCTTCAGGACCCCAAGAAAAAAGAAAATAAAATTTCCATGAACAGTATATATTTGTGTATGTGTTGATTAGGTAGGTAACCCTTGCTCCTCACCCCACATTCTCTGCAAGCAAAAAAAGAAGCCAGAATGATTTAAAATTGAATATTCATATACAGAACTAGGCTATAGTACTNTTTTTTTTTTTTTTTTGGTTATCTGAAAGCCAGTGAGTCCTGCTGGAAAGGTCCAGCAGTGAACCTGTCTCATTCCTTTCCTGGTCCTCCTATCAGAGCACAGACAGCAGCATAGATAAGCAGGACAAGGCCACTTGGAGGAAAGAAATCTTTTTTCAACTAACTCTGTGACTTTCTGGGATACAGTGTATATAAAATCTGAGATTTGTAGAACACTAGGGAGGATGGAAATGGCCACATGCTGCAAGGCTGCCTCCTTCTGCAAGGCTGCCTCCTGCATTTCCATCCCGTTGCAACATAGTCTTGACTGCAGCTGATAATAGATTCACAATTAATAGGCACAGCTTCCATTTAAAACTACACCACAATTTACTGAAAGGAAGCAAGGACCTAATCTTTTACTTGACAGGGAAAACAATCTGAAACAGAAGATATGGAGAAATAACTTCTGCTCAGCTGAGACACATGCTCATTCACTTCCTCTGCAGCAGAGGGATTGGCTTACCCACCACAAGGGCAAGGAGCAGCAGACTGGGTCCATTTCAGGACAGGGTTTACATGTCACATGTGAGATGAGCTGGATCAATTTAAGAACAAAGCACACAAGCACAAGATTTCTCCAGGAAATCTCTTTTCCTTGTTCTCATATTTTCAGTGGGTCAGAAAGCGCTGCCTAGACAACTAATTTCATTCTTAAACTGATTACCTTTAATTGAATTATAACATTAAAGGAGAAATATATACTGGTAACAATAACTTAAAACAGTCTGGTTTACTTCTTATTTGAAGTGAAACTTGCTATACTGCTCTGACCCTCAAGAAAAGGGCTGTAAATTTGCAGGCTGTACTGATTCAATTGCCTACATCCATGGGAGTATCCCTTTGCTGAGTTGTAAAACATATGATTCCCAACCGAACCTCAACGCATGTCGAGAGAGATCATTCTCCCACTGAATGCAGTTCCATGTTTTCAATGGGACAAGGTTAAATCTCAGAATTAGGCAGGCATCATGTGGTAAAGCCTATTCAGCCCATGAGTGTGTACACACCTGCATGCATTAATCATTCTTTGTGGGACAAACTTTTCCTGTTAATCCCTGCTTTTATAGGGATTTCCAGGAAATCCACTCAGGGTTGGTTTGAACTGGCTGTGTTTGTGGATGACCTGACATGATGCTGCTGAAGCCAGCCAAAGTGGGTCAGTTTACACCAAGTAATTACCTTTGCCCAGCCTCTGTTCCAGCCAAAACATCCTCATCCACTCCCCATAGCTCACCCAGCCTACAGAAAAGCCAGAGCTGTGCTGTTCCCTCCCAGGGTCTGGTGAGATGGGGATGAAGCCATGAGGTAGGGTACCAAACTCAGATACTGATCTGGAGGGATTTTCCCTCTTTTGTCCTCCATAAACCTTTAGTGACCACTAAAGTCAGACTCCATGAAAACAGCACATGGGGCTTTTGCAGTAAACCTGGCCAATTTTGTTCCTTTAATGAAATTAGGGCCAGAAAAAGCTGCACTCACATCTATGTATAAACTGTGCTGGAGTCAACTGCACGGCTTATGCACACACAGGGAAAAAAATAGGGCCTAATATTCATAGCAACACTGGGTATAGAAAAAAGAATTTGTGGAATTAAGAATAAAACATGAGGCAATTTGTTGATTTGCCCAGGGAATAGAAGAGAGCAACAAATGTGTAGATTATTTTAAGGTTGTTTTTTAGTGTCATTATCAGATCCAAGAACTGTATATAAAAGCACGCAGTCCTTCACATGCTAAAAGTACAGTTTGCTCAAACAATTGTAAAATATTCAGTATTCTTAAGATTAAATATCTGAATATTGCTTCTGAAGGAACAGCTGTCAGCTTAAATCTAAAGTCTAGTTTGTTTACTGGCTGTATTTTATATCTGTTAGAAAATGACACCAAATGGCAATAAAATTGTTGTAAGTATTCTACTGGGGACTATAAATGCCCTTTGGTTACAGTGTACATATCTTTATACATAATTCCAGTATATTTTCCCTAGAATTATGTTAAATATGTAAAAAGCCTTTTCTCATAAAGGTAAAAATGCTAGATGTTTCCAAGCTGTAATTTAGCATTAGTGTCAAGATTGCTTCAGAAAATAAGCTACGGTTACAGTTTCATTCTTTTTAAGTGTCACTCAGCATACCATATCTGATCTTGTATTCAAAATAAACTTATATGATTTTATTCACTTTTCCAGAAGTGCAGGAGGGCTTAGATATAATTTATAGCATATGGATTGATGTAAATAGCTTAAATTAAGTAATTGGCTAGTCACCTATGCTGTCTTATCCTATTACTGCTAGGTACTTTTCAAGTAATTAGGGAAAACAGATCTCTTTTATCCAGTAAGTTTAAATTGGAGGAATCCTTGACATTTGTGAAGGCTTATTTGATAGATAAAATCATACTGTACAAAAACTTTCTCTACAATGCTGAGGTTTACTAGGCCTATAATAAGAACCTGAATTTTTGTTGAGTTAAAGTGACTTATCTTTGCCCTTTTAATAAGAAATCAACTCCAGTCAACAAAAGTTGAGATAAAAATCACCAAGTTGGTGTTATCACCATGTAGACAGCAAACACGTACCACTATCATTAACTTTTCTGTGCATGGATTTCAAATATGTTAAAAATGTTAAAATTCGATAATTTCCTTTATATTACAATAACATCAGATTAATGAATACTGAAAAGCATGAAAAGTGATTTATTTTGGGAAGGTCATTCCTTGGTTAGCCAACAGTTAAATTGAATTACTATAGAGGGGAAATATATTACAGGTAAAAGGGAAAATGATTTTTACTACATGTGAATTCTATGAGTTTTACAATGCTTATGATAGAAAGACTGCACCTACAAGTTTAACCTCTATAATTTTTACATTGCACATTTTAAAAAAAAACTTTTTATTTAACGTTTCTAGGGCAATTTATACATGCCACCTTGTACTTAATGTTCCTTTTAAAACAGTTAGTTTTACCTCATCCCTATGAAACCTATAAAACTACTTTTCATACCAGACATGAAATTTCTAGTTATACCAGGAAAATCTGGATTTCTAATGGGAATACCACACATAAAGAAATAGGTATTTTAGAAAAGCTATGACTTAGAGGACATTTATTCCTAGCTAGTGTACTTCTGCAGACAACACTTACAAACTGGCTTTACTTACTGGGGAAAAAAAAAAAAAAAAGGTAATTATTATTAATGTGAGTTTTGGCTCCTTGGATAAAATTAGGTTCACATTGAAGTGATTTGCTGAATTAGGTCTATGAGAAAATCTTGCTTTCACTGAAGTATAAAAGAGTAGGATGAGGCTGTAAATATGAAGTGAATTCCTTATGAGCTTCCAAGGACTTCACAGCAAGATTATGCAAAATTCCTCTTATGCCTGTTGAAGAACATCTGCAGATACAGAAACATATCTGAAGTTAAAGTGACCAAAAGAGTTGAACACATGAATCTGAGGTAGAATTTGGCCTGGTGATTTCAGTGCTGTTCTCATCTTCCTGTGTTTGGCAAGAGAAACACTGCCCCAGAACTCACCAGCCTGCACAAACTCCTCAGCTGAATGCTAAGAATCTACTGCTTATGCTCTTGGTGCTCTCTGAACAATGCCTATATTTGCACATACTTTTTCAAAGTTATTGTAATTCCTGTGTTGTATTCTGTCAAATTGCTCATTTCCTCCCATTAAACATATTATTTTTGAACCCACCAAAACCAACACCCATCATGCTGTAAATGGCACAAAGCATTAAATATCTGATGGACAGATCTTAGTCCCCAAATGTCTGAATTAATGAGTTCCACTGTAGTATTTAGGAATAAGTGTTATGGCTCTTTTAGGTATGATTTCTGAAACTTACAGAAATTAAAAGTCAAAGTCTTTTCATTTTGCTGTGTTCAGAGTTATGTGCCCTCAGAGTTTCTTAATAAAAGTGAACAAACAAACAAAAATTTACACTGAAATAATTACATTTTCACCTTTGGTTTGTTACTGTAATAAAAAGGAGGATTGTTTCACAGGAAGAAGGTGCAGGTAACCCCCAGCTCCTAGATGCTGTTGAATTACTCCTTGCATTCTGCAGTTGTACAAGAGCACTAGCCCATCCAGAAGAACAAAATAAATGAAAATTGACTGTTTTCTTACTTTGTGGACACATCACAAGTAGATGTCTATACAAAGGTAGGACAGGTGACAATTGACACAGACCACCCCTATTCTTACATGTCGTGTTCCTATAGTCCCAAGACAATATTTCATACAAATATCTTGTCTCTGATGAGGATAAAGAGGCTTGCTGATCATGAAGAAAGAAGAAAGGCAGCTGTCATTTCTATAACAAGGAGAGGGAACAGATAATACTCTCTGCCCTCTTCAGTGTGGAAGTAAAGCCTTCCCTCCTTCACCACTGCTGGAAAAGTGAGGAGAGGAATGAAAAGCAAAACGTGAACTCATCTTGTTTCTTTTGGTGAGGTGTTGTACCCATTCTAGAATAAAACAGGTAAGATTATGAAATTTTATTATGTAGGGAAACTTCTGGTAAAGAGAAATCTTATTTACACCAATGGGTGATCCAATGGAAGCTGATTAAATTTAGAATAAGAGGACACTTCTGACCAAACAGACTACAAGGATCCAGAAAAATCTTCTCATTGAGTCACTGGGAGCAAAATACCTAAGACAGTCTAGGGTTAGGTAAGATGAATTATCTGAGTCTTTAGCACCAACTCTAGTTAATAAAACTGAAAATTCTTATACACAACAACTTGTCAACAGAGGAAGCAAACTGAAAAGATCATTCCAAGAAGCCCAGGTGCCTTTCATCTCCTACCCTCTTAAAAACTATACATGACATTGCACCCTTCAGCTCCAAATTAATTTTCTAACCCCACTCAAGTACCCCTGTTTGTCTAGCTGCAGCAAAGGGGAAAAAAATGTTCCTGAGAGGTGACAACATCAGCAAGTGGTAAAGCTCAGGTGTATTTTTTCCCCATGGCAGCAAACTTCTCACTTGTCAGTGTATAGTTTTAAAATTCATTAAATATTCCTAATTTGGAACTCAAGTAGAAAGCCCTGACCTATAAAACACACAAATGTATAATTACATCTGTTATCAGCTAAATGTAAGATCTGTATATGGGCTTTACTGCAATTATTAGTTAAGCACATTTCTTACATGTAATTGCATTTAGATCTACAAGTAAAAATGCTGTAAAGCACACATTGATCTCCTAAATTAGATGGGCAGCTTTCAAGACAATGAAATAAGACTCAGTCATGGATTTTAGGGATAGGCTATATTATGATTTGGTGTGGGAAACTATAGAGAAGTGGCTTGAGCCACCCACATTATACATTGCTTACTTTGTCGATGCTGGAAGCTTTTCAAAAGCTCACCTGGGAAGACAAAACTACATCGTATGAAAACACATTTCTTCTCTCTCAGAAGTACAGAACAGATTAATGAGCTGAAGCAGTACACTGGATTAAGATTGCCTTGGGTGTTCAAAGACCCTCCTTCCAATCCCTGCTGGAAGCTGAATTAAACCTCACCAATGAAAAGCTGAGAAGAACTTAACTGGGAAAAACCATTCTGCAAAAAGCTACATTTGTAACAGGAAGAGAGTAGGAGCTCGCTGCCAGGTCGACCTCCAACACGGAAAAGGTGTTTCAGCAAAAGTCTAGGCAATTATTCACATGAAGAGTTTCTTCAGCAGACTTGGGCATGGACCTGGATTTGCCAGTTTCTTTGTTCCAGTAATTAGATTGTACTTCATGTAGGCCACATGCCTTCTCTTGTTTTCTTTGGCCAGCTCGAAGACTCCGGTGTCTTCACCCTGGTGAATCACAAGTTCCCCGGGCAGAAAATTATGTTTGAAATCCTTGAGGACAGTTTCCTTTAAATTAAATTTTCTTTAAAAAGCCAAGTAGGGCAAAAACATTAAGAACAAAATCTTTAATGAAGCAAACAGCCTTGAAACATTAACCAAAGGAGCAGAGACAGTGTTTGCCTCATGCTGGAAAGATGTGCTCGAACCTTCACCTTAGAAGTGCACAGATGAAAACATTATGTTTCATTATCACTTGTGCCAGTTTTGGTAAAAAGAGCTCCATGATGATGCTCCTACTTCTTATCTGGGTAGGCAAAGTAATATCCTTTGACTCTGCTTCCTCTTAAATGCCAATCTTTTTTTAAGAGTCTCTCAACACAAGACCAAAGGCAAAAAGGAAATGTTCTTCTTCAAAGCACTTAGAACAAAAATGGCAAAGCAATGAACAAAATGCAGCCCATGAAACAAGTAATGGGTGATACATCTCTTTAATAACATTCTGTATTGTATTTTAGTGCACAAGCTGCTGAAATGCTGACAACATCCACGATTCAATCTAAAACATACAAGATGCCAGTAGGTAATCTGACTGCGCCTTAGCTCTGTGTATCTGAGTACAAATTAAGTGAATGACCGTACTTGTAGTAATAGATGTCTGTTAAATGTGCACAGTACTTACCTTGTGTATAT
>VWZP01004041.1:931727-947177 GCA_013396995.1 Dicaeum eximium | reverse complement strand
CTGGCAGCAAGGAGCCTGCTCAGACCTACCTCAATGATGGCCCCATCAGGCAGCCTGAGGAAGCGCCTGTAGAGCTCCTGGAAGCCGCTGAGGTGAACCGTGTAGACACAGACGTGCACAGTGGTGCTGCCTTTCCAGCTGGCTGCAGCGTCAGGGATTTCATCCCGGTGCTGGAGGTCACAGCTGGAGACACCAGGCTGGCTGGCGTGGTCCTTCCAGATGTAATCAGACACTGCCACCTAGTGAAACNAAAAAAAAAAAAAAGCTTCCCAAGAATTTTGTGAGAGAGTATTTGTATTTCTCTCTCTTCATGAAGCCTTTGCTCCTGTACCCACAAGCACTTTTTAGTCTCTGATCTCTGTATTGTATTAAAATAACCTTGTGCTGTTAACTGAATTGTAGATGAGGCAGAGTAAATTAGGTGTATTTTAGGGCATTGTGTAAAGCTAGTTTTTTAACAGTTACCCAGCTTTCTCGTTTGCTCTGAACATGTTTGCTTTGGTAGGTTTTGTATCCCCCTACATCAGTCAGAATTTCCATTTAGCCTTTTTCATCTTAATTCTTTACACAGGCTGAGCAGAATTCAAGACTTCAGAAGGATCATGGCACAAGGCTTAAGCACCCTTTATCCTTAACTAGAAATGATGATGAGAAGCATTATTTTTATACTGCCCCTGAAGTGCAAACATCAGCTTTTTAACCCTCACTCTTGCAAGACCTTTTCGTCATTCATTTTCTCCCATGAGATGCTACTCCTGTTTGTGGAAGGAAGGGATTGGTGATATTGGTACATCCTTACAATACATCAGCATGCTCTTCCCAAACACTTCTATTTAATGTAGACAAAATACCACTTTTGCTGGCCTAGCATGTGCTTTTTTTTTTCTTTTTCAGGAATGTGTATTACACTGGCAGAAATGATTGGAACTTACTCACAAAGCTAAAGAAAAGCTCTCATCTAAGATAGGCACATCAAAACCTTCTTCTGCATAGTCTTGATTTTACTTTTGGCTGAAATGAAGAGGTCAGATTCTTACAAGAGATTGCAAAAACCAGATAAAAATTTTTCCCCTCACTTGGGAAAAGTTAGATTTAGCTCAGTTTGCTTGTGTTCCGGTTCACATTTCCTCAGCTGTTCTTACGCATTACGAGGAATCCCATAACTAGCACAGTGTGCCAATGCCACAATCCTGACGTGCATGCTGCTATTATGAGCCACTGCCTTAGGAGAGGATTTGTTTTAGGTGAATTAAGAAAGCAAGAACACATATAGGAAATTATCTCCAACTCTTTTCCAGGAACAGCACAACAACAGGATACTTCATTTTAGCACCAGCTTCCATTTACATCAGCCCTAATCAATTTTTTTACATTTTAAAAAAGGAAGGGTCATCTGAAATTTAAGGTAAAATAAGGACAGTCTGCATTTTCCACACCTAAGTCTCTAGGGTTCAAAGGCTTTCATTCAGGACATGTTAGGAACATACAGCAGTCATAAGGATGGGACAAGGCCTGTATTTTCTTCTGTCTACCACACCAGACACATGCCTGCATTACACAGTACTCTGATGCCTGGCCATTTTATGAGTTTTCTGGGTGAAAGCCTGCTGAGGTTTTTCTTTCCAGGAGAAGCTCGTTTTATCTTTGAGCTGTGTGTTCAAGGACACAGATGCATTCTTCTGCCCTGTCTCCCAATATGGGGAGATGCAGTTTTCTTCCTCTCAACCTATAATATAGAGAACTGTTATCTCTCTGATTTTGTAAGCATTTCTGGCATTCTGGTACTAATCATGAAGAAGAAAGCATGTTAGCTCTGTAATAGGGCACCTATAGCCCAAATTCCTTCTGAACAATGGAGTAATTTTAATAAATCATATTAGCCTTCTGCTATTGGAGTCAAAGAGTCCTGAATCACTGTCAGGCAGCTACAATAGTGCTCCATAAGAATTAACGTGGCCAGTGGTCTCAAGAAAGCAGGAAGGCAACTTTCATTGGTTCAGTGTCAGCTTGAGCACAGAGGAGCAGCTGGAGGAGCTGCCCCACCACAGCCCCTGCAGTGGTTACCCTTCTCTCTCATCCCAGTGTCTCACCACCAGTACTTCTAACAGGTCCAATTCACGAGCACAAAGGCTTTCCTGGCCTCCTGTCTCCTCCCTGATCTGTGGCTTCAGGGAAGATAAATGGTTGAGAGACCCAGCTCAGAAACTCAGTCTTCAGGAGACACAACAAACAGAATGATCTCTGTCGCGACCCTCCTCTTATGCTAGATGTGTTTTCCCCTGCATTGCTACCTTCCTTTACTCAAAGTTTTCTTCCTTACTGAATCAGTCCCATGCTTTCCCCTCCTTCTTGTCTGACCTTCATCTTATCTCACTTTCACTGAATCTCCTTGTTCTTCTCTTGTGTTTGTCCCTACCAACTAGCAGGGGGTTTATTTACCGTGTTTTGTGAGCTGTGGATATGAACAACACATCGTTCTTTGCAGCTCTGTTTTGCCTGTTTCAGATGTGAGCTCTGGGGGCAAAAATATGCATTCTGTACTTGTCCAGCACAGGGGAGAGCATGGACCTTCTACTACTTTAACAGAAATAAATTACCACCTATTTTTTTCAATCAGTGCCAGATCTGAGTGTAATTTAAAACATACAATTGCTGCGAGGAAGCCAAAGCCATGTTACTCAAAACTTTGTGCCTGAACAAATCTTCACCTTGCCAGGGCAAAGACATTCTTTGGCAGTTCTTGACTCTGGAAGCCATTCCTGGGACACCATATCCATATGGGACCAGGTATGGCATCAGAAGTCTCTGTCTTCCTCCCCAAGAGCAGACAGTTCTGCAGGATAGTGGGAGTAAAAAAATGCATCTGATCTGTTGTCACATTTCAGGATCTGGTGAACTCCCTCTGAGGACAGAGATGTGACTAGCCAAGAGAACATGAGAACATAATGGTATTGTTCTGTATTTCCTCCTCCCATCTCCCCTCCATCTCCCCTCCCCACTCCACCCACCCCCCCAAAAAGAAAGCCCAGACTGATCATATGACAACTGAAAGAGAAAAGGCACCACCAAAACTGATGGTGCTGTGGTGAGTTGCAAAGTCTTGGTCTGGGGTAGGCACTAGAAAGGAAGGAAAGAGGACCCTTCCCTGGAGCATCACTCATTAACTCTTCCTCAGTGTCACCTGGTAGTGTGAGTTTGCCCGAAGGCAGACTCTTCAGTATGTGGAGGGATATAACATTTGAATACCCCTTCCAGGAAGGGGGAGCAGCTCTGTTTGTGGCTGTGGATTTAAAGTCCCCGGTGCAGAAGGACCTTTCCATTCGCTCCTTGCTAGCACCATCTGAAAGTATTTGGCAGACAGATGTCCACTGCCTTGAAACGCTCAAAACACATTTCTGCAAAGTGATAGGTCACTAGAGAGCCGTTGTGGCCTACATAACCTGAAGTAAGCTCTAAAAGTAAACTCTACTGTCATCTGAAATTTCTATCATTAAGTTAATCAAAAATGTCCATTCATTTCTACAGGAATACAATATGAGTTAATAAATCCACCGAGACAGGCTAGTCAAGATTCTGTGCATATAGGACATGTCAGAGAAACTGAAGTTAGCAATGATCTAGATTCACAAGGGCTGACAAGAAACCACAAAATGCCAGAGCAGTGTACAGTAATCCTTAAATGAAATTCATCTTTCAGCAGAAAAACACATTAAGGATGGTAATTCAATGATAAAAGAGGCAGGCCAGAACAGGTTCAAATGCTGAATATTTCACAACATAACTTAATTAAAGCGGGACTGTGAGGCTGTTAATCGCTTTATAATAGTTCAGCTTGAAATGAGGTCTGATGTGCGTGCCCTTATAGTTTATTTGTTTATATTATTATAATCATAAAATGCTACATTGACCTAATGCAAATGTACAGTTCTCACTGGTCTTTATTATGCTGGCAGTTTTTTCTCTTTTTGGTCCTCCTATTTTTGTACAAGAATGAGAAGGGAAGAACTGGGAGGAAGGGTCATGAATTTAGGTCAGATCAGATGATTCAGTAAGTCTCATGTGGGTTTAAGTCTTATTAATAATTTTAATACATTCTTCCTTGACAACAATGATTTCAATCACTGCTCCTTTAGCGTACACCGTGACGTAAAAATACACAGGTTTTTACGAGAGTGGAACACCTTTCTCCTACAAAAAAGGTAAATTATGTCAACCCTTTGGAAATTACAGTGCATAACCTAGAAAAAAGACAAAAATGCATTTGTAAATACAAATACAAATGTATTTTGCTGTATAAATGTATTATGCCACACCAAGTGTAGAGAAATATGTTATTGAAGTAGAACACATTTTAAACACAAATATATTGATAAATGTATATTTATAAATATATCACACAACTGCGGCACAGCCAATTAATATTACCAGTATTTCCTAGGTCAGGGTACAGAAAATGCCATGTTAGTGTGTAAAGACACTATGATGTTTCCTATTGTTTGACAGCTTTTGTGAAAGAAGAAAGGAAAGAATATTTCCTCTGATTTTCTGAGCTACAGTGGGAATGAGAGGAAGACTGACTTGTAGTGTCTTAAAAAAAGACATCAGCATGAAAAAAGCTCTTTTTAAAAAGTTGAGAAATATACATGTGTATCCAAACACTTGATTATGATTAGTACTGATTCTTAACTGTTTGCAGCAGCATTATTATTAGCAATGAGATGTGAATCAATTCCAGGCTCATGCATCGCAAAACGTATTAAAAAATTTGTTTTAAAACAGCATTCAAAGAAAATGCATAAAATGAGTAAAATGGACCAAATCGACCAGTTGAGAATGGGTGAAACTGAACGCTGCTCACAAATAATTAGCAAAAGTTACAAGCTGTTAACTTTAGTCAAAAGGGCAAAAAAGTGTTGAAATGGTAGGGGAAAAAAAAAGACATCAAAAGTCGAGGGTGCTGTACTTACTTCAAGTAACTTTCATAAACATGGTAAATGCATTTTCTGTGGTAAGAGTTGTAAATATGGGAATTACTGTCCTGGAGGCAATCTTTGTTAAACCAGTATAGCTTTACAATTAAAAAAAACAAAAGCTGGCTAGCGCTAACCTCTGAGGGAAGCACAGTGCCCCTTAAGCATTACAAACCCTGTTTCCGACAAACTGTTACTAAAAACCTTGCCAGCAACTCTGGTAAAAGAAGAATTTACATGGAAATATCTACAAACATCCTTCCTGTCCATGTCAAAGGTACCTTGGTGGTGCCAGGTTATCACTGGAGCCCGGTCAGAATTAGTTGTGACAGTGGGGAAAGTTTCCAAGCCACTGTAGGAAGGATGGGGTACTTCACAAGTCGTGAAAATCAACTCAGTTTGAATAAATCATGAAATTGGAGACATGGCCAGCAAAGGCACGATCAAGAAAAGCTATTAGGCTTGCCAAAAATCATCCCACCGTGAGAAAGCCACACCAATGCTCCCCATATTTAACCCTTACGCGCACGAAGCGCTCACACACACTCGTGCACGTGCCGCGTGCTTTGGTGGGGCGGCAGCGTGTGCTCTCCTTCCTGGGGCAATCACAAGGCATGTGAATGTCTCAGGTTAGCAAAGGCCTCTGTGGGCTCCTGGTAACTCTGCAGAGAGATAACTCGTTTCTAGATCGTCCTATTCATCAACATAATGGACCAGCATAAGGGACCAGTAGTATCCAGGAATTGTTTGTTTCAGTCAAATTATGAATGCCTGAAGCGTTGTTGTTACAGTCTTCCCTGATTTATTTAACAAAGAGACATGGACAGACTAAATGGTGAAAAAAGGCATATACAGAGAATAACCTCTTTGTAAATTACTAAGGAGAAATCCCAGAATAGATTTATGGAAAGCTGCTTAACACCATAGCACTAGGAAACAGCAGTGGGTTTTTTTGTTTCTGATTTGCAATAGCGTCCTATTTGTGGATATGTCCAGTGAACAGCAAGGCAGATCTTTTCTAGGCGTTGATTTTCATCTCCTGCTTTTAGATATTACAAAGTGCAGCCACATATTCTTTAGCTACACGACACATGCTGCTTGTGTAGTCTGCTGCTCACCATCCCATTTTTTCAAATCTAAATCTTTTGTGGTTTCAAGTGTCCACACTTCAGTCACTCATTAAAAAAATACAAGTGTAGGAATACTCTCTTCCAAACAATAATAAATATGGAGGAAAAAAGTCATCTCAAGAATTAATTCAAGGAAAACTGATATTCAATGCAGCAAAAACCTTAGTGAGTAAAAATTAAAGGCCACAGCTTTCTTGCATTTCCTTGTGCATAGCAGTGTCTTTGTCCATTGATTTGCCCTAAGGAAAGGAGATAAAATACATTCCCTTCCTACTCCAGAGAATCCTGATATATTCTGAGCCCAGAGTGGGTTTGGTTCAGATGGGCAAGAGAAATCTCTCTCCATGCCTCATTTCCCAAATTTTACAAGGGATGCTGGAATCAGTTACTTAAGAAAGCATCTTCAGTAACTTCAGACAGACAGGATTTTATATACAAAACTGTTTAGGAAAAGTTATTTTCCCTATGGAAGTCAGGATTTTAATGCATACAAGGGCATATCTGTGTAAATAAGAGTGTCTGCTATTCATTATCTGCTCATCAACATTTGTTATTCATTACTCATGTGTTTACAAATGTAATGCAGCCAGAAAGCAGAAATAATACTATATGACTTTGGTGACCAGAAATACACCAGAAACAACAAATAGTAAATAGATCCATGGAATAGTTCATCTTATGGGATAAAGTTTGCCCACAGAAGACATTCTGTGAAAAATTTGTGAAAATAACCCTGACAGATCTGTAAGTAACAATGCAGTTCAAAAATAATATGTAAACAGAAAACAAATGAGCTAAGTTTGTAAATTAATTTATTGGCAATGAGCATTTTATTTTTACTGTTTGTAACTGTTAACTGACTTTGTTAACTGATTAAATGCAGAGAAAAGATAGTTAAAGGAAACAAGTCTGTGTTCACAGATTCCATTCAATTTGTCCAAGACCTTGTGCATTCAAGATGTGTATCTGGGAATGAGATAGGCTTTTATTCACCTGTGACTTACATCAGATGGACGGATCTTTTCCTGGCAGCTAAATAACACTTTTAAACCTGTATCATTACACCGACAGGAAATCAGCTGAGAAGTTAAAAACTAAAATACATTGGACTAGTGGCTTCTAGTTGCATCTTCTTCAGCTTCAGAAAATTTCCTCTCATGCAGGCAGTGGCATAATATATCCTTCTGCTAGTGGGAGCAAAGGTGCTCTTGTGGAAGATGCCTTTTGAATTTTAATTTCTATTTTCCTTTTTTTAATTCAAACAAGAGCAAAATTGCTGTAAGGTTTTACTAAGTACCAAAATGTCCCTAGTTTGTTTAGATCCAGCATTCTTCTGAAGCAGATGGAAGGAGGGTAGGAAAATGTAAGTGAAACAGAGAAGCAAATTTAAACACTTTTAGTAAAACATATGTGAACATTAGTGAAGGGCAGTTGTCCTCTTTTAGAAATATTGTAATTTTGCTCTGATCTTTCAGTAACCCTAATCAGTACACTTACTACTCCAGCACAGATGTTAATTATTAGCCAACATTTACCACAGAATTATCTAGAATCCCTCACTCACACTGCAGCCCCATCGCTTCAGCACTGTAGGGACAGGTAGAAGTGGGCTGCTTGCAGAACAAGGAATTAACAGCCTGCATTGAGATCAGTGGACATTTGTGTGGCTACTTGCTTTAGCTGTCCATAAATTATCTCATCTGATTTTCCAGATAATCACCAGCAATCAGACGCTTTCTTACAGACATCACTGCAGAAATAGGCCACGGAGGAAGGAGTGAAAGAAAAAGGTTTCACAAACACCTCCCTGGCAGGGTGGAGAGTAGTGGAGAGACCAGACATATTTTTGTAAGTTGTGGGGCTAAAGCAGATGCCTGTTTTGTTATAGAAAAGAAAGGAAGGAAGAAAATGAAGATGGCAGAGGTTTGGCTATTCCTTTGTGATTAAGGCTGACATTCACCATTCTCATCTCACCCCCTCTGCCTTCTTCACCCCAATGATTTTTTTCTGCCTCCCTAGGGCCAGCATCCCAATTGCAAGCTCATCAGAAATTAAACCCAAAGTGCTTCAATTGCTAAGGCATTTCCTTGTCAGTTTACTCCTTCTTTTTCCTGTGCCAGGGTTTTATTTTTGGCTCTTGCAAACAGTTCAACTATGCCTGGAATTGATGCTTCTCTAGAAATCTATGAATGGAAATCCACTGTAGCAAGTAGAGACAAAGAGTTAAAGGCTCAGGGAAGTTTGCATGAGCCTTCAACAGGGTATGCAAACCAGTTGGGTCTTCCAGACTTGCAAAAGTTACTTGCAAGATCAGGCTGTCTCCCAAAGCTCTCTGAGCATACCAAGAGCCTCTCAGCAATGTCTTCTTCCCTGCTTCAGTTAAAAAACCAGATAACAAGAATTCTTCCCACAATAATATTTTCCACTTGTAGCACACAATTGCAAAAACTGCCCCTTTGAGGTATTTCAGCAGTTTTGTCTTCAGTTCAAGCAGGAACCATGACATGTACAAAAACCCAAAAAATTACAAACAAAGCAAAAATGACTGCCAGGAGCCCTAAGGAATGGTTTATGGTATGGCTTAAAATTTTGTGCAAAGGTGTGGCGTGATTTTATGCATGGAAGAAAGATTCTGTTCATATTTGATTTTACCTTAACTAGTTTACTTTTTCTGAATTAAAAGTTACTGTCTGAGATATCCAGAAAAATTGTATTATATTACTGAATTTGATGCGCTAGGTTTGTAGAAAAATGGTTTAGTCTACTGTGACCAATTGTCTATTATAATGAAGCTTATTATTAATGGAGTATACTCTTATATCCTGATTTTTTCCTTCTCAGAAGATAGCAGAGTTCAGCATCCGATAAACATGTAAATTGCATTTTTCTTTTCACACAGGACAGATTTCAACTTCTGAACCAGCAGTCAACAAAGATTCCCCCAGCTGCTAGGAAAAAAAAAAGTAAGTATTTGTGAAGAAAGGCATAATAAGATCAGAGGGAAGCCTGTCATAAAAATGCACATTGCATAATACATGATGGATCAGTTCTATTATTTAACTTTTGCATAGATATAACAATACAAAGATATGCTAACCATCATAGTCAGCATTAATTTACAGTGGGAAAAATAATTAGAATCTCACTTTTTCTGAAGAATGGAGTGAAAATGTAAACAATGCTTCCCTCCAGGCAAGTGCTTTATCAACTTGACAGGTGCATTTGAATTTCCATGGGTGGGGGACATAATAGGTTATTTATGTGTCATTTTAATAGAAAGGCCCAACCATCAAGATGGACAGGAGACTTTATCAGTACTGCTGTTTGCAACTAATCCACCAATTTAATACCCCATGAAAATACCTGCAACAAAACCTGGACATTTTTCTTTTCCACTCCATTATAGGCAAATCAATATGGGTGCTATTCATCTCAAATCTTTGGCTCAGCAGGTACCCACTGCACAGAGCTTCTCACAACACTGATGCACTGGCACAGCCACATAGACACTTTGACTTCTGGTGCCATCAGTGATTCCACAACAGGATCACAACAGTGCACTTGAATCTCTAGTTTGTCCCTACATAGAAGTAAGCAATAAAAAAGTCTTTTTTCTAGAGGTCTTTTTTTTTCTTGTTTTGGTTTGGTTTTGAGAAGAAAAAATCCAGCACAATTTTTTAAAAGTTTCTGATTACTATAATTTTATCTGAAGTAGCCACTCCCCAATTTTCATAAACAGTATATTCCTGGCTGGAGAATAGCCACAAGCCAGAAAAAAATTATACATCTTCTAGCTGTAACATGTCTCTTTACACAAATTTGCCATGAAAAAAGATGCCAAATGTACTCCATTCACACCTTCTTGTGCATTAGCTCTGATAAAAGCTGCTTTTTTGTCCTGTGAGGGCTGTGACATGGAGTGACACATAGCCCCTGTGTGACCAAGGGTAAATTTGGTAGCCATGCTCCAATTTCTTCTTCCTCTTCCCTCCTTGACACTGTCATCTGTAGGAGCACAGGTTCCCTCTGTACTTATCTACACAGCTATTGCTGCCACATTTTTAACACACAGCACATGCTGATAGCCCCCCAATCTTTCCCTGGTGTGTGTGTGTGTGTGCACAGCCAAAATCAGCCTGATCCACACCAGAAAGAAAGTATTTTCCATTAAGGAATCCTTAAAAACCCCAACCATTTTTGAGAGCTGAAGGTTTCTATTATTGCAAGTCCATCCTCCTGTGTGTGCAAAAGTCCAGTTTCCAGATCCATGACCCACCAGGGCCTACATGGACTGGAAGACAGTCCCCAAGGAGCTTGAAAAGCTTTGGAATAGATCTAAGGAGGATAGAGGTAATGAGATGATCCACCATTCCCATGTCCACTCAGAAGTGTGCTCTAGTTCTGTAGAGATAATTCTTTTCTAACTAAGGCAGGTACGGCTCCAGAGATGTTTCAAGTATGTAACTGGAAGTATCTTTACACCCCCTGGGTAATTCCTCAGACTAGCTACTCCTTAAACTTTTCGCAAAAGCAAGCAATTCATAAGGACATAAATTTGATTAAAACCAGACCTGGTACATTTCCTATGCTCAGTCTTTCAGTCTGCAAAGCTCATGAATCCCTGTGGTTAATTAGGAAATATTGCTCATAGTAAGATCCAGTTATAATAAAATGTATGTTGCCCGAACATAGCATCTTAATAAGTTTCAGGAACAGACATTCCCCCATTTTCCTCCCACGGCTTATAGTTTGGTGGCCATGTTTTCTGGCAGGAGGACAATGCCACTTCTCCCACTTGCAGAGAAGGACTGCACACTGTCCTCTCTCCTGGGGGTCCCTGAGGCACTTACAGCAGCGAGGCTGTGGCCAGATGAAATCCCCTGGCAGCAGTGCCAAGCAGTTCTTGCACTGGGACAAGGCAAGGGAGCCCTGGGAAGGACAGTCTGGGAGAGCATAGCTTGTGCCCTCAGTCCACAACAGGGGAAGGTAATATCTCTTTTCTGTGTAAAAGCACCTTATAGTTCACTCATATATTACCACAAGAGGTAATATCACAAGTTACAAACAATAAAGTGTGGAAGAGAAACCAAAATAAATTAAGTTAGTCTCAATTGATATATTAAGTCAGCTAAGTCTGGGTAGAAGACCATAATAGCAAAGAGAGGAAACTGCAGGATGCTGGGTTGGCAAGCCAAACAGATCTGGAAGTCTAAAAATTTTAAAAAGTTTTATACCAGTATCTATTTCTTGCTCTGCTTGGATAGCATCTCCATCCACAAATCATATAAGGAATGTAAGCAGAATGTCAGTTCACCATCCTCATTACATCAGACAGTGGATACCGAGCAGGAAAATTACTGTTTACTCCCTAGCAATTTTGCTTCAACTCTGATAGCTTAATATAGGACAGGTTTCTTTTCCACTCACAGTACTAATGAAAGATGTTCTTATTTTATACTAGATTTTTGTTATGTAATGAAGATATAAAAAAAGGTGAACATTGAAAATTACTTTGGTCTAAGTAAAGCTGACTGAACTTATGCTACATGGAATACAAAAAATAGCACCTATAACTGACATTTGATTTCAATAGGGCAAATTTTGAGAAAATTATTTGTAAAATTAGCAATAGATCTTTAAAAATGTAGATCTAATGTCTTTTCATCATTTGTTCCAGGTAAATATTATGTCTCTTACAGTGGGATTTGTATCACATTGTATAAATCTTTAACTTCAGTGGAAAACAGACTGTATCATAGTTTAGATAATACACTGAAGTAATTTCATATTTCATTAAAAATATGTTTTCTGCTTTGCATGTGTGCTTGATTCACTCAATTTCTGGTGCTTTTATCCTGGTGTAGCTACTTTGATCAAGTAAAATTAGAGTAAGGGACAGTAGCATAGGAACATATCACACCCATACATTTTACGTTATTTAACTGTAACCAGAACATTTCCCCATTGTCACAGAAAAACATATCAATCCATAGAATGATAAGTATAGAACAAACTCAAACAAATTAATGTATTATTCAAGAAGAAAAGGGGCAAGTGTACTCAAGAGTAGCGTAATGCTTTCTGAAGTTGACAGAGTTAACAAAAACTTGGCTGATATTTTTGAAGGATCAAAAGCACCAAGAGCTGGTTGCAGGGTACTGAAATTACTTTGGATTGATTTAACTGTCCACCCCAGTTTTTTGGTACATGTAGAAGTGTGAGTTTTCATTTCTTAGCTCTTTGCTGGTTCCTTTTCTCATTATGTGGGTTGGGGATCTCTTGTGGGAGGGAGTGAACCCCATTCAAAGTAAATCAGAAAATATTCAACATATTTCTTACTTCAAGCACATTTTGATGGTTTAGTTTTAGGGAAATACTTCCAAAAGGCTGTTGATTTCCAAAGTCTTAGCACATAGAAAATGGGGATGCTCCATCTTTTTCTCAAATTAAAATATATTTTGAGAAAAAATAATAAGAAAAATATTTTGAGATCTTTTTTGGGAGCTAATCTGAGAAAGGGTATTTATGAATTATTTTTTCTTTCATATTAAGGGCACATTTCCCATCATTGCAAGAGGATCACCCATCTTGCTTGACTCTGCTCTTATTTAAGCAGTTTCTAGCCAAGTGTAACTTGCATTTCTAGTTAAGATTAAAAACTAAAAATCAGACTATGTTAGTATGCAATCACCCATCACAAGCACTCTTCTATTTGCTCAGATTATCTGCTTTCTTGAAGCAGGACCAGCTCCAGGCATAACTAAAGCAGGAAGATGCCTGGGACATGAGTTTTTCTTCTCCATCCTTTTGCCTGCAGCAGTGCCCCAGCAGCCAGACTGATGCCAGGGAAGATCCTCGTACTGGGCTGCTCCTCTAGAGACAGCAAGACCAAAGGTAGCTCGGGAGTCTCCATCATAACTGTGATGTAGAGCCAAACCCAACCTGTCCCTGTGGTAGCAGCATCCCATTTTACCTGTGCTGCAAAAAAATCTTGAATTTGAGATGCTGTGGACAAGGACTGATGGCAATAGGGTTTGTTCTTCTGGATTCAGCTAAAAGCAGCAAAGTGCTGTAGTGTCCTATCTGGCAAAAGCCATTTCAACAGAATGTTAATTTGACTCCCAGAATTAGATCATGTGTGGCCCTTTGGAACTCGAGCTATCTTAAACCCTAAAGTGTGATAATAACTAATAACTTGAATAACTAATTTCAGAATCCCGTTTCTATTTCCTGTGATAACACTGGTATTTGTGAAACAAATGGCCTCTCTAACTTCCATTATAAATGGATTTATATATACAATAATTCACTGAAATAGAATAGATGGAAGAACTACTTTAATCTTCTCTGCCTTGAGATGTTGCAGTTCTATTTTCTAGACTTGTGTTTTCCTCACAGTTTGGTCATACCTCACAGATGTATTAGCATGCAATAAATAACTCTTGTAATTAGCATGTAATATATAACTCTTTACTGATCCATTTATCTACCTGTAATTCTCAGAGACAATTCTATCTACTTCCCTTCAAAGCTTTCACCTGCACATCAGTCTCTTCTGCTTTTTGTACTCAGAAAGATGACAGAAGAAAAGCCATTGAATTACAGAATCATAGAATGGTTTGAGTTGGAAGGGACCTTAAAGATTATCTAGTTCCAACCCACGTGCCCTGGGCAGGGACACCTTCCACAGGACCAGATTTCTTAAAGCTCCATCCAACCTAGCCCTGAACAGTTCCAGTGATGGGGCATCCACAAGTTCTCTGGGCAATCTGTGCCAGTACCTCACCACCCTCACAGCAAAGAATTTCTACCTAAAATGCTCTCAAAAGAACAGATAACATCCAACATAGAAGCAACCCAATTTGTTTCTAGTGCACCATGCAACCTCATATTCACACATTCTTGTTGGTGGTTTGGGAATTTCAAGAGGAACTGCTTACAGAGTCAGTCACTATGTGGGAAGAAAAAAATAAACCAAAATAGCATTGGGCATTGTTACAGTCCAGTTGGTCTCAGGCAGGAGGGAAGATCTGCAATGGGTTGAAACCTCAAAGATGTTGTACAAGAGACTACATCCAAACTAAAAGCTATGTTATACAGCAGGAGGGTATCAGGTGAACTGTAAAACTACAACTGTACAGTAGAGAAAAGATGCCTAAACTCAAATGTTTTGAGATCATTATTATCTTCAATGGTTTAAGTTTATTATTGCTAATACTTGATGGGAAAAAAAAAGGAGCATGCTTCTTTCATGACTAACTTCTATGCTCTTTTAAGTTCCATTTCCATACAGGTTACATATTAAAAAAAAAAAAAAAAGGTACATACCATAAATCTACTACAGATTTTATAGAGAGTTTAGACAGCATTAGATGCTCAGCTACCTAACAAATTACTTGATCTTTATATCTTGTTCAGATAAAGCATTTAGTAGTGGCAAAGAATAAGGAAAAAGCCATTGAAGTGGTATGAACAAACTATGTTGATTTGAAACCAAGCCAAATAAAAACCACTACAATAGAGTTTCAAAAAGTTATGTTTGCAATTTAAAATACCCATAGGGCAGATCTGACTTACATGACCAACACTAAATGTATAGTACGTGATAAGATGACACATGCAGTTTTGAAACTTGGCAGCAATTCAGAAAAAGAGTACTTTGCTGGCCATTAACAATTTCTGAGCAATGTATTCATTTATTATATATGTCTGCAGTTGAGTTCCTGAGTGATTATAGTTATAACAGTGTCTTCTCATGTAATCTTAGGACACCAAAAGCTGCACGGCAAAATGAAAGTAAGGATTAATAAATGACCTCCCCTCCTTGCTCATGCTAACAGTTCACTAAATTCACATCCAGAGTTTGCTTTATGCTATTAAATGCAAATGAAGAGAAGCTGCCACAGATCTCTGTACAGGGGTACAGAGGTGCTTAATGCCTTCTTTGCCTCAGTCTTGAGTGGGAAGATGACTTGCCCTCAGGACAGCTGTCCTCTTGGGTTGGTTGATTGTGTCAGGGCACAGAATGGTCCCCCCATTATCCAGGAGGAGGCAGTCAGAGAACTGCTGAGATGCTTGGATATTCATAAATCTATGGGCCCAGATGAGATCCATCCCAGGGTGATGAGGGAGCTGGCAGATGAGCTTGGGAAGCCGTTCTCCATAATCTACCAACAGTCTTGGATCACTGGTGAGGTTCCAGATGACTGGAAGCTGGCCAGTGTGATGTCCATTCACAAAAAGGTTGGGAAGAAGGATCCTGGTAATTATAGACCAGTCAGCCTGACCTCAGTACCTGGCAAGATAATGGAGCAGTTTGTACTGTGTCATCACACAGAATTTACAGGATG
>VWZP01004041.1:907656-931139 GCA_013396995.1 Dicaeum eximium | reverse complement strand
CTCTTTCTTCAGGCAGCAGTGACAGAACCAGAGGACACAGCCTCATGCTGCGTCAAGGGAAATACAGGCTGGATATTAAGAAGAAGTTTTTTACAGAAAGAGTGGTAAAGTACTGGAATAGTCTGCCCAGGGAAGTGGTGGAGTCGCCATCCCTAGACGTGTTTAAAAAGAGATTGGATGTGGCACTCAGTGCCATGATCTAGTTGAGGTGTTAGGGCACGGGTTGGACTCAATGATCTTGTAGGTCTCTTCCAACCTAGGCATTCTGTGATTCTGTGAAATGATACAAGAACCAGGCTTGCACTTTAGTAAAGGGCCTTGAGGGTGTGGTGTGTGTGTGTGTGTGTGTGTGTTTGTGAGACAGAGAGACAGAGCAGGGAGGAGAAGCGGTATGAGCATTATACTGAAATATTTTAGCATGCTTTAATACACCTAAATAGTCTCACACAGGGAACTCAAACTAAAATAGTAGGCAACAATGAGCAATCATAGTTTAAGGCTGGCAAAGTTTAAATAATATATCAAGATTCAGGGTTGTTGAGTTTTATGTTTTTGTTCAGGGAGTGTTTTTTGGAAATGCGTGTGTATTTTTCAATGGAGCTGGTACTGACTTGCAGCTGTTTGATATTAGACACAAGACCTACCAGCCTTCAAACCTCACATTAGAAACAGACCTTTGGCCAAGTTATGTCTTCATTTAGACCTTGGCAACCCTGCTTACATCAGTGGGGGTAATTTGACCTCTCATTTGAATAACACAGTGCAGTGATATGGTTCTGGTTTGTATTTTCTGTGATTGTTTCAGTCTAAATGCAGCAACTCCCTGGACTGTGTGCAAGATGAAAATGCTTTCCAGAGGTAATGGAGGCACAGATACAGGAATTATTTGTCTGATCTGACAAATCACATGGCCGGCACGGGTCACAGCACCTTGCCAGTCTGGCAACAAAAACATAACTGCTAGGGCCTCTCCTTGCACTGAAAGGATCAGAAAAGGTACTGTGGGTGATGGCAAGGCAGCAGGAACAGAGCAGAGGAATCAGCTTCCTGGCACAAGTGAATTATGTGCATGTACATGATCTTCCAAATGAAGAAGTGTCCCTCCTCTCTCTTCCCCAGACACAATCAAGTTCTAGAGTAAGCAAAATTCAGCCCAGACTAGAGAAAAAAAACTTTCAATTGAAAGAACTGCATTAGAACAGGATTAATGTGATAGTAAATATGCTTCAGCAATCCACTGAAGACATATCCTAGTTGATTGTATCATTATTTCTCTGAATTTAGGGAATTTATGAAAATGGTTGTTTGTGCCCTGTCTGAAACAGCTTTTACTCCCTTATGAAATAAAAAGGAAATGGTATATTAGAATCCTTCAGGAAATAAGAAAAATCTTTGACCTATGGTAACTTTCAATATCACATGCTTAATATAGATATGAAAAACAAAATGGCACGGAGTTGCAAACATGAAAAAATACTGTGAGCTCTCTGTTTATTTTTGTTGGTTTGTTTATTTTTGTTGGTTTGTTTATTCCATAAAACATCTCCTTGCTCAATTGCAGTGATAATGATTCTCCAAAATAGTCTGGGCTGAGAGTCTGAATCCTAAGCTTTTAAGTTAGAATCTCTGCCTGGCTGCACATCAGTCAGAAAAACAAACAACAAACTCTAGTCATGATGATGCCACATCACCACAAAAACAGAATGTATCTTTGCCTTATTCAAGAATTTTCATTAGGTTTTGTTTAAACTGTCCAACTTTTCTTGTGCAGGCAGAAAAAAGGTTTGTTCCATGAAACTAAAGAAAAACAAAACAAAATCTTTTAAAGCAAAAGCATTTAGCTTAATCCATCTCTAAATCCTATTACACATTCAACAGATGACAATAGTAACCCTTACTGACCAGAGATGAGGCAATATATGGCAGATCAAGCAGAGTTCCTCCATGGTTAGCCTAAAGGGCACTGTCAGGTTCAAAAATCATAAATCCCTCTCTCTTTGTACACAACTCAGGCCTTTTCACACAGCTCTGGCACACATTTATGCCCAAGCTAGAGCTTTGTCGAGAAGTCAGAACAGAATAAATGAGAGTCAGACTCCAGACACTTACAACAGACACCACTACTTGCACCATCACCAGTGCAAAAGCAAAGGTGTTTTTATTTTCTGGCAAATTTGACTCACTTATTTTCATGGTGTTTTGCATTCAGCTACACAATAAATAAAAATTCAACAGGCATTTATAGTAAATAATAATGATGGAAGTATTGCCTCACTCCTGATTGCTTACCCTCTCCAGTACCCCAGCATTTGGAGTGTAAACAGTGCAGAAGAATTTTGTATTTACTAAAAGATGCCAATATTTTGTTTTGGTTCTGAGGCTTTTTGTTTGTTACTTGACATTTTTGCTGTTTTTCTCCCTCCCTGTTCCCCCAAAAAAGCCCATTCCATTTGCTTTTAGATTTCATCACAAGGTACTCATTTGGAAGTTATCCAAAGAGATGATTTCAATAATTTAATATCACATACAAATAAATTAACACCAGTGAGATATTGAAATAAATGTAAAACTGCTTTTGTAATGTCTAAAAGCTGTTTAGAGCTGTTTATAGCTTCACAAGTTGGATGTATATGAGTGACATCAATCCTGGTCTGCATGCATGCTTTTCAGAGTGTAAGCAAGAGGAAATTGAGGGTAAAGACTCAAAACCAGTCATAATCCATTGTCATATCATTCTCACTCATGCCCATATGTTTATACTTCTACTTGCAAAAACTGATCAAGAAAGTATTTTGGATACTTTACTATTGCTGGGCCTCCTTTTCATTTAGTCGCTCTGTACAACATCTAATCATGTGCCTTGAATTTCTTGCAAGCGCCTCCATGGTCCAGGGTTCTTCAGCCATGAACTATTCCATACAGGGAGCCATGGCACCTTGGTCCCTGACCCAGCACAGCTGAAGATCTCTGTCCTTAGATAAAGAGTGATGAAAAGTGATAAAAGGGGCCATTTCAACCTGCTACAAATCTCTGCAATAGGTTTCTGCTCTCCACATGCAAGCTAAAGCACCTTCTCAGTCACTGGCAGACATCTGGTCAGTTTAAAGGCATCACAAAAACTTGCAGTGCTTTTCCAATGAGCAGTATGCCTGTGCCACAGTGGGTGCTCAACATCCTTCAGATATCTGATTGCACATCTATTTTCTTTGAAGGATTCTTCTCAAATCTTAAAATTGCCCTCCTCTGCATACCCATGCTGAGCTGGCACCATCACAGTGGTCAGGACTCACTTGTTCAGGTACAGAACAAAAAGGTTATCCTGGCCCCTTCTTATCAAAGAGGTGTGGGACCAAGGGATGGCAGAAATGGTCAGGCAAGCACAAGGAAGCCGTGGTACCAAGAAAGAAGAGTCTGGGTTGGCCAAGCATGTTCTGGGGAGCATCAGACACAACATGGTCAGCCAGTCAAAGGAGAGGAATGTCCAGCTCTGCTCTGCACTGAGGTGCCCTCACCTCAAGTGCTCTGTGCACTTTGAGGCACTGCAATATAAAAAAGATATTAAGCTCTTAAAGAGCATCTAAATGAGGGTGAGGAAGATAATGAAGAGCCTTGAGGGGAAGCCATATGAGGGACAGCTGAGGTCACTTGGTCTGTTCAGCCTGAAGAAGACCAAGAGGAGACCTCACTTCAGTCTACAATTTCCTTATGAGGGGAAGAGGAGGAGCAGACACTGATCTCTTCTCTCCAGTGATCTGTTACAGAACCTGAAGGAATGACCTGAAGTTGTGTCAGGAGAGATTTGGGTTGGATATTAGAAAAAGGTTCTTCACCCAGAGGGTGTTTGGGCACTGGAACAGGCTCCCCAGGGAAGTGGTCACAGCACCATGCCTGACAGAGTTCAAGAAGATTTTGGACAGTGCTCTTGGGCACATGGTGTGATTCTTGGGGCTGTTCTGTGCAGGGTCAGGAGCTGGACTCGATGATCCTTGTGGGTCACTTCCAAATCAACATATTCTTTGATTCTATGAATCTGTGAAGTTTGAAGAGGAGGAAAACAAGAATGGATGGGGCTATGACAGAAAGAGCAGAGCTTTCAAGAAGGCACTTTAAAAGTCAGACATCCCAGATCTTTTCCCATTCCAAAGATCTTTTTCCCTGTCACTGGAGCAAGGAATTTGGTGTTGTGAACACCACAGACTCAGATATTCTGAAATGCTGGGTGCTGCCCAGACTTAAGCATGAGGTGGGATAACTTTTGCTGAAAAAATATTTCCCATTGGTCCCAAACAATTACCTGAACCCCACAAAAACCACTTGAAAAGGCACTAGTTTGCAAACAGCAAATTAACTAACATCCTCCAAGTTGTTATTTAAGCTGCAGTACACACTGCTTCAAACAATGCCATTTATAAAGCGATAATGAAAGGAACTAGTCTATAAACCTTTCCCCAGCAGCAGGAGGGCTTAGGCGCCCAGGTTCACAAGCCTTCAGTTTATTTGAAGCCCATCAGACTTCAGCAAAGAGGAAACAATCAAGGTAAACAGAAGAGTAATCCTAAAAAACTTAACAAGGCACTATCGTGTATGTTTTTTTTTTCTCTGCCTATATTGACTTTGAAAGAGACAGAAGCCAGCTTTCTACCTTTACTACATTATTTCCCACTTGTTAAATGGCAATGCATAGCCCAAGTGTGTTTCACAAGGCTAGAATAAGCATCCTTCTTTGTGAACTAGTGAAGTAAGGATCCAGTAGGCAGGCTTGCTCTCTCAGGCAAGAATCATTAATACAAAAGGGGGTTTATCTGAGAAAAGTCTAAATTACGAGTTCTAAATGGGTAATCTCAGCTGCAAAAGAAAACAAGGCTGGGGAGGTTTTCATGCCGTGACTGAGCTTAAGCTTCAAGCCTGCAGGCTAGTGCTACTCAGAGTGTTTCTGATGGGATAATTTTCTATGCAAAAAGACTGATTCATTGAAGAATTACTCATGTCATGGCCAACGTGCCAATTTCAATGGCCGTTCATCTGACAGGCGCAACAACCCCTTCTGAAATGTTTTAAATGACCAGGTGCAATTTTCCTATTTTTAAATAACCTTTCAGGGTTACTCCAGCCAGACAAATGCCTTGCAAAACCAGATGAGCTGCTCCCACTGCTGTAGCCTAGACAAGGTTCAGGAGGAGCACAGCTCCCTAAGGCACTGTCTAGCTTTGCGCTTTCCTTTTTCCTCTCTCATTTTGAGGAAACAGGAATTCAGTGCTAGTGCCTGATGGTAGCACTGAAATGTTATATCAATATGCTGATCCTAGTGTCACTGGGTAAATTATGCACTTCAGGTCTAAAATCAGGCCTGATGTGCAAAGTCTCTGCACCCAATCAGTGGAGGAGATAAACACCTCAGAACTGTTGAGGTGATCCTGAAGCCTTATGTTAGGAACAGTGAGAGGTTTTCAAGGCCAACAAGAGAGAGGGCCCTGGGATTCGTGTGGAAACCAGATTGTCTGAACACTGCCCATTTTGAGCAAGGTGGTGTGAGGCTCAAAATTTGGCTCCATCTTCATCAGAGCATGCCAAAGTTAGAAGCTGCCAACCTTTTCCCTTGATAATTTCTCGACATTCCTCTCCAGAACTGTAGCATTGTATTCCAAAAATGTGGATATTTAGAAGTCCATTCTGTTTTCGACAAAACTAAGTTTCAAAACAATAAATCCATATAACCTGCTGTACTTACATGTCACCTGAAAGGCATGATTATTCCTCTCTGGCCACCCAACCTGTCAGATTTTCCATTAATATTAATACACAAACCCTTACAAATGCAACTCCCGTTTAACTGTTTAGGCTAATATTTTGAAAGATGGAAAGAACAGCTTTCAAAATACAGGAAAAAATCCAGAGCACGCGACCACATTTCACAGGTCAGTGGCTGGGATAGCAGGAGCTGCTGAAGGAGAGCTGAAGGAACAAACTTGCTCAGGGGCATTTTAGCACTCTTGTGATACGATACCCGTTATTCATCAGCATGCAACAATCCCCTCTCCAGATGAAAAACACTACAGATCATGTTCCTAATAAAACAGTCAATTTGCCTCCTTCTCTTTTTTGTTGTTGGAAGGAATTCCTTACAACCTCACCTCCCTGGGGCATGTCTTCCTCTCCCCCTTTGTCGATCAGGAGAAAACAAGGCTCTGTTCAACAACAAAGTCTCGCTGGCCGGCCTCAGAGACGCTCACACCAGGTTTCAGACAGACCCAGGAAATTACTGTTGGTTTAGATGCCCTGATTATTGCTAAGATAGGAAAAATGATGTAGGTGGGAAGCATGGTGAGAGCACATTTCTGCCCTGACAAACACGCCAGGGTGAAAATCGTGACCCCTTCAGGAAATTTCAGCAGATAAGCTGTGGACAGTGCTTTCAGGCTTCGGCAGAGGAAGTCTAATCCATCCCCTATTTCTAAGCTTCCAAGGGTGGCTACTTCAAATCCGCAGCTGGGGTTTGCAGCCCACTGAGACCACAAGTTTTAGCATATCTATAGCAGGAAGGACAGATATCCTTGCTGAGTCCTATGACCTACATTCATTCTGCCTGCATTTGGTTTTAGCTATGACAAAACTCACCTGTAGGCTTAGGCACAGCTTACTTTGCCTTCTGAGGTCAGGTTAAGACAGAAAACAGAATGGACTTGTTTGGGCTTCAGATGAAGTGTGTATCTTTGCAAAACTTGCTGAAAAGGCAAAACCTCAGCCATCCCATTAAGTCTCCTGGAACTGTTATACACAGCTGGACCAGGGCTTTCTGTATGCCACCAGCCCCATTCAGTGGGCAGAGATTTCACTCTGGCCTGTGCAAGTGTCTTCAGTAGTCTCTGCTGTCAGTGTGTGGAATTTTACATTTAAATATCATCAGTTCCCAGAATATTTAAAGGTCATTACTAGAAAGCAAGCTACTGAGGCTTCAGTTTTGTAACATTGTTTGTGTTCTCTAATGCATCTAAAATAATTCAGTCTTTGTCAGCAGCCTTATGTGTAACAATTATAAAATGGTAGTAAATTTAATTTCCTTTAAAAGAAGAAATAAAGAGCCTGGTCTGCAAAACATTCTTGCAGTTACATACACAATTGACACATGAGCTTCATGCTTGTGCATATGCAAGCTCACAACCACATGGTGATTTAGATTCTACCTTGGTTAAGAATTTCACTTACCCCTAACCTGACGAAATCCATGGGCATCAACCGTACCCTGCCCAAGCTCAGAGGATGTCTGATGCCAGAGTTGTAATAAGATGAATTATATCTTAAATAGAGACTTTAGTAGTCAGAGAAGACTGAGATGTTTTAAAACTACATCCTTGGAAAAAAGGAAATTTGTTTAACACCAAGGAGTACAAATCAGAAATTTTTAAACAAATACTAGTTTTTAAGCAGCTGTACACACCCATAATGGACAACAACACAATAACTTTTCCATAATGTGAGTTTCTTCTTAAGCCCCATATGTTAGCGATTACATTATGTCCTTAAATTATTGGGGTTGATATTTCATATAACATTTTTACTCACTATTGTAATGCTGAATGTTCTCATTATTCAGATATATTGCTATTTTTTTTCAGAATCCTGATAAGTTACTGTTCTCGAGATGTTGTATATGTCAAATGAGTTACCTGTATTAAATACTCCAAGAGAACAAACGAGTGCAGGGAGTAACCTTGTTTACAGCACTAAAGTAACCTTGTTTACAGCACTGTCCAACAACCATAGGAGAGACCTATTGGCTAATTCTGTTTTGTGCAAAAAATGAAGAGTCAGCTGATTTTTGTTATAAAGAGTAGGAATCACCACTGTTAAATAAGTGACTGTCCTGGGGGTTTTCAGAACTGCTCACATCATACTTCAACCTAGCAAGGGGAGGAGGGAGTCATTGTATGAATTACTCCTGCAATATTTCATGAGCTAGTAAATTTTCTATGGAAATTATCCAGCTTGATGAAAATGTCTGTATTTCAAACCTCACAAGAGTCTGATTTAGAAGAGAAATAGTGCTCGTTTACTGCAGCTTCATTGAAGACAAAGATGGAGGGAACCTGAAGTGTTGAAATGTTAACGTTACAAGAAAACTAATTATCATATTTTCACTTGCAAACTTCAAGCCTGATGCTAATTAATCTCTGTGGAAAGGCTGTGTATGAATCAAATTATAATGTAAGTCAGATTATACAGGATGAGATGTATAACATACCCTGCCACTGAGGAGAAACAAAATGGATTGCTTGCACAGAAATGACAAAAAACCCAAAGAGCTTGCTCTTCATTAGTGCACCGATCTGTACCAGCCGGCTGATGACAGATTCACCCCAATGGAGTGTTGCAAACCACCTTGGATTTTCAAAAGTTTGCCTGTGGTCACAAATTATCTAGATGCAAGGAGAAAAAAATATTTGACTGAGCAAACCTTGATGTGGCACTTGCAGAGTTCTGTTGTGAAAACATCTTGAGGGCAATCAAGTGCCATTAGCACATGTCAATGAGGCTTCCCATGAATTACTACAAAAATTACAGTTAAGTGTACTCCTTCTCCATCACTGTCCAACATCTCTGACAAAAGAGTTGGATGTCTATTGAAGAATTAGAGAAATTAACACCTTTCTGCCAGTGTATAATCAGAAGGATGTCAGCAGACTATTATTCTGGTTCATCTTCACTAACGCCTTTATATAATTAATTTATTGATTTTAGGATTAAAATGATTTGTTACCATTTACTCTGGAAATACTATATTGTGCATATAATGGGGATAGTAACAGAGACTTGAATAAATCAGTTCTCATTTAAAAGGGAAACAAAATGCATATTGAAAGGGGAAATAAAATACTTGTTTTCTAAACACAAGATAATGTTTACTACCTCTCTACGTAAATTCCATGGAGTCTGACTAAATAATTTTCTTTTCAATTTATAGACTTACCATGAACATGCCAACCAAAAAAAGAAATGCTGTAAGTAGCTCATAGTGCTTGCATCTGCATAGTTTGCATAGCTTGCTTTTCTTTTTATCTGTTTTAATCAATTAACTTATTGTCATGCAACTTTACGATTCAGAGAAGCTTTCATAGATGTGGGGGGGTTTAATCCCTGTTTTCTCCCTTTTTTTGTTATTTTTTTCTCTTTAAGATGGGATACAACATAGAATCAAGCAAGTTCTGTGCAGTGTTACTCTACCAGCTCAATTTCTAATGCTGTTTCCATTAGTTTACTTGTTGATTATATCTGTTCTACCATTGTTATAATTTATTACAAGGCCTCTTTTTGTGCGCACATCTGTTTAAGCAGTTCCACTCATTAGACCTATCCACACAGGCAAAAGAAACTTTTCCTTTACCTAGACTGCATTACCTTGTTTTCCAAAGCATGCACTTGCACACTTTGTGATGAATTGCTAATCAACAGTTGTGAGGTTTAATGGCATGCCTGGGTATGGTCAGCATATTTGGCTATTCCAGATGTTTCCAAACATTCGCAATCCCCCCCCCCCCCCTTTCTTCTTTTCACCCACCACTCCCTGTGGACTAAATACTCTAAAGGAATAGAGAGCAAAGTGTTTCAGAACCATATGGCCATTTCAATCCTACACAGTTCAAGGCCTTGTCTTTTCATACAGAAATCATTTTGGTTTAAATCTAAGAGGCAAGAGTGCTACCCTCTTTTCTGACCTTACATTTTGCTCTGTTTCTGTAACATCCCATTTCTGGGCTGAGTCTTCCCTCTGCTCATCTCTGACTTGCAATCTCCATTCAATCTTTGAAAAAAAAATTCAGACTCTGCCTTCAGTAATTTATCCCAGATGAGAATCTGACCTTATACACACAGATCACAAAGGAGTTCAGGGAGACATGTCCCTGTTTCCTCCCCTCCCCTTTGCTTACACAGATAGATGGAAATTCTGGCCCTAATAAAGTCAGTGCAAATTTTGCTGTAGATTGCAAGGGGTTGAGGTTCTCCTCCTACAATTTCTGTAGCAGATAGGTGATTACATGTCACCTTAACATGCTGAGCTACACTGTTCTGGACTAGCAGGGTAGTTTGCTTGTACGGATGTAACAATTGTGCATTACCCCAGATCAACACAGTGATTTATTCATACTGGCATGTAAGAAATTAAATTTTATATTACTGCTAATTTTTCTAGATAGGCTTATACTCAGCTTTGCTACTGCTTTTTACTCTCCTCTGCTACTCTAATAGCATAGAAGTTTTGATTCTGAGAGCTCCAGTTAGCAACTCCAAAAATTTTTGCAATAGGGGTTCAGGTTAGGACAAAGAAATCTAATTATAAACTTGCAAAATGCTAGATTTCTAAAAGATCACTGAAAGTAGTTTAGGGAAAGGAAACCACAGATCAGAATTATAACACCTTGTGAGCAGCAGCTTGAGTGAAGTCAGCCATTTGTTACTTCTTAAAGATATAATACAGTGTACATGAGGTATTTATATATATAAGGTATAACTCAAAGTAAAAAAAAAAAAAAGAAAAAAAGAGAATTTTACATTTTGCATACTTCTGCTTTCTCAACATGTCTTCCTATGTCAATTTGCAGATCAATGGTATCTAAATCAGCAATTTGAGAAGAGTTCTACGGAACCATGATTATTGTTATCTTGTGTAGTTGTCCTTTCCAATCTTCTCCTACCTTGTATTTCTCTCAGTTTCTTACTATTTTCTTAGGCATGGTTGTGTCTTCTGCACAAATTCCTAAACCACTTTTGTTTCTTTTCTCCTATTACTACCTTGTGCTTTCTGACTTTTCCTTCAGGCCCCCACAATCTGTACTATGGTGTTATCCCTTTCAGCTCATGTCCTCAATCTTTTTTTTAAGTCAAAATATCCCTGCAACTTTTCACCTGTCTTTTGGAAATTGGTCCTTCTGAAAGACAACAGCAAAGTTTCTGTTTGCATTCATGGGAAAAATTCACCCTACCACTCCACTGTAAGATCAAATTTAAGATGATCAGATCTATTAGATTCACAGAAACAGACTGATATTCTTGTTCAAAATTTGGCCTGGTTTCATCATTTTTTTCACCAAAAAGAGGCAAGAAATCACACTCAGGGTAGTGCTAAACCTTCAAAGAGAAAATATACCAATTATGATGTCAGTATATTTTCCAGCCTTTTTTCATCTACACTACAGTCAACTTACACAAGGGGATCTGGAGAGCATGAACCTGGGATTCTGAATTGGAGCACGGTTGGGGATTCTACTTTTTCCAATATCCAACAGCAAGAAAGCAATGTACCTATTTCCATTTCTCACTACACACTATGTGCCACCCTTTCCTCAGTCTAGAGCTGGCTTTCAGATGACTTCAGTTTCTGCCCTTCACTTCTCTTTATCCATCATCCTATATGGGCAAGGAAGCTCCAAACTCCAGTGTTGCAGCAAGACCAGAACCACAACAAGAGAAAAATTGCAGCAATTTCAGGTGTGATATTGCCTGCTTTCATCAGCCTCCACCTGTGGTCCAGCAGGTTTCCTGCAGCACAAACTGGAGGCTCATGAAGCCTCCTCCAAGATAAAATCAAAAGTTAACCCCCTTGTGCTAAAAGAGTTAAAAGACTTGCTCTCCAGAAGCCCTTGCATTGCTGCCACATCCAATATCAGTTTCTTCTCCTGCCAGTGCTGATTCCACTTCCAAGGGCAGAAATTTGCCCTCAACTGTTCACAAGTAATTAATGCATTATTGAACAGGAATAAATAGATAGCAATTAAATAACAAGTATTAATGACTTATTTATTAACATATTAATAGTTGGCCTGAGAGTAATAAATGCAAATTAGTGTAAAGTCGTACCAAAAATTGTGTCGATAATAGGCCCTGAAGTAATCTTGTGTGTTAAAGATAATTACAAATATATTTTCCTTTCAAAAATCTACTGCCGGGTAATTTTTTATGGTTTGCTATAATATCATTTTAAAATTAGAAAATTAGCCCTAGTCTCATTAAAATAATTTTGCAGTGCATCAGGCTTTATTTCAAGTGTAAGTTTCACATTATCTTCTTGCCTACAGACCTTGCATTTTTTTTTCCAGAAAACCTCCTTATGTGCCAATATTTTGGGCCTATGCTGGGTGTACAGTTTCGTTTCAGCTTGGTACTTGCACAGCTTTTCTCATCATTAGTATTACTACATAAAAAGTCCCACTGCAAGCAGGGGTGGTACTTTGAGGGCAAAGTCCAGTAAAAATCTCTAAGGGCCATATTTATTCCTTTTTATTCCTGCTAATAGCAATTGACCTGATAAACAGTTCAGAGGCTTTAGACATAACCAAACTGATGCACACCTAACAACCAATCCAATCACAACAGATCTCACTTAGAAGACCACTTCTGGTCAGCTGTTTTACCAGAAATATTTCCCCCCACCCCGTTTTTGTTTTTCTTTTTTTTTAAATTCTTATTAGTTTTAGACAAAAGAAACCCCCACCTCATACCTTGACTCTAAACTATTACTTAACATTGGAAAATCAAGTACTCAGTGAGGACAGAAAGACATTGTCACTTTTATCAGTTGTAGGAAAAAAAAAGAAAATTCTTGGCTAAAATCCAGGGTCCTGACCTCATCACTGATCTGCTAACAATAGCAGATTAAAATATTCCAGTCTGCCACCGGTCCTGATTTTACAGATTCTAGAATCTGACACACATTTAACACATGACTGTCTCTAATAAAAGATCAGCAAATATTCAGCTCTGCCTCCATGTTTGTAACAGGAATGGAGGAATGGGAGCCCAGGCTTCCTGCTAGCACTGGTGCACAGAACACTGCTTCAGCACAGGTTTGTTTCTAGAAATGTTTCTGCCTGCCTCTGTAGGTGGCATTTTTACTTCTTTGCAGCTTTCCTCGTTAAGGGCATTGTAAATGGCTTTTTCCAGAACAATCAAGGGCCTTTCTGTGAGGTACAGGGCTACGGTGTCTCTCCCCTCACAGTGCCTTCCAAACCACTACGTAAATGTGATTGTGGCTGTGTAATCTGTGTACCTGGAAATATAATTCGTTTTGTTGCTAATGAAGGTCCTACGGCACAAATTTATTAAAGGTATACTTTTCCGTGGGATAATAATTGGGTCGATAATATTAAACTCATAGGCTCATTATTTAATTGCAAGGGCAGATTATGAATACAGCTTCTAAAATGTATTTTAATGAAAAACACTACATCCTGACCTAATCATATCAACCTTATGCTATCTAATTAAGGATGCAAAAAATCATTAGAGTTGCAAAATATTAGTTCCAGCTCCATCAGGCTGTTAGCTGCCCCTTCATGAATATATATATTTTTTTACTCTATGATAAATAGTTAATGAGGTAAAAATGACAAAATTTGCATGTAGGCAAATTAGTTTAATAGACTGATGTCTTCCTGGTCTACAGAAAGTGACCTTTTTCCTATCAAAAGAAAGACTGAAAATACTTTGAAATGATGGCATGGATGTCATTCCACAAATGACGAATCACTCCTCTGAACAATATAAAAATTATAAAATGCAATAACCTTAAATTCTCATCATATTGTAAATGTGTCCTCTGCTGCTACATTTATCAATTTAATAAAAGGAAATTAAGCATATTATAAAATACCCATTTATGGGGCAATTTTTAATCCAGCGAATAAAAATGAGAAGCACATGGTTAATAGCAAGAAAATATTGCAAAAATGTAGACCTATTTTTTCCAGAAGGTTTGACTGACTATTTACTTGAATGACCTCCATTTAAAATATATTTTTTATATGGAGTGATGTAAGATATGGCAGTCTCATGCTTCCCTTTATAAAAATTGTTCACAGTTAATTTCGTATTTTATTTAAAAATTAACACATTAATAATGCACGCAATAAGACCTAGTGATGTGTCTTCCATACTGATTACACTGTACAATTATACATACAAAAAGAAAGGGACAAGATAAATACCTTATGCAAATCTATGGCAGAAAAAAGGGTCTTTCAGTATCTGCAATGCCTAGAAGCATAAAAAAGACCTGCAAATACGGCTCCCAATCTTGCAGGGAGATGCTCCATGTGGAGAACATATTTCTAGAATGGAGCAAGTTTTTATTGCAAAACTAGATTTGCAAAGAGCTAACAACATTTCCTTTGATGGTTCTCTTTTCATCAAAATAATACCAAAAAAAAAAAAAAGAAATAAAGAAAAGGGAAGAGATGGGGAAGATTTTGATTTTTGAAGACTGGTTCTTTTTTCACAGTATTTGTGTTTTGTACCCATAATTCAGGAGTTTTGAACACTAATCTCCACTCACAAATTTTCCCCATTGTGAGGCAGATCTTGTGACTACTGAAGTAGATGGTAGAGATCATCTCTAGAGATGTCAGTGATGCAAATTTCTGTGCTCTTTCCACATTGCTCACATCTTCTTACATCATATAGTCTGCACCAGTATGTCCCCCAGAGAACAGGAATGTTTAACACTGTCACAGCCTGGCTTTTGGTTAGGGATGATGTAAAGGAAAATGCATGAAATTCATGCAGATGTAGACAGAATAGGAACCAGAAACTTAGGGGCTTTGGTGAAGACAAAACTGTGCATCACTTTGCTTTGTTGAATGAAACGTGTGCTACTCCCTGTGTGGCACTGGGATTCCTCCCACCCTTCTTTTTGGTTTTCTTTTTTTTTATTATTTTTTCACCTTATTCAGCCCTTTCTGTTGTGCTACAAGAAATTATGTGCCAGAAATATCATTAGAAATTTATTCGGTACTTAAAAGAGAAAAGTAGTTGTTTGCAGTTTCCTCATCTGCCACTTTTCCCACATGCCATTGGTGGTCCTGGCATGTAAAATTAGGTCCACTACATGTATCCTTTGTTTGACCTTACTTAACTTGTAACAAAGATAATAGAAACCAATTGTCAGTTGTTATACTTTGACTTATTGCAGAAAGTTTTAAAGTGAAAAAAAAAGGTTTTTTACTTAATGGGAAAAACAAAATAAGTTCTGTCTGTAGAACTTATTTATTCTATTCTACCTCTATCTGAGGCTGGTGGTTGTGGGAAGCACGTTCACTCTTTCAAACCTTTTCCCTCCCCTCTGCTGAAATGCCATGTGCTGCTCTACACTTTCCCACAAAAATTAGGCTTACTGAGTATCTGCTTTTTCATTCAGTTTTTCCTTTCAGGGTCCAAACTGTCATCACAGGGGAAAAAAAAAAAAAAAAAAGTGGAAAATAATTACAGCTGTGGCAGATGTTTATAACAGTGACAACTGAGGCTATATATTTATATAAACTGCTGATCTTTCAGAGGTAGTTATAGAGATTTGAAAAACCTGCAGACCCTAATCTTAAGTCCCTTGTTCCAGAGGGTTAGAAAAGAAAAGCAAAACAACTTATACATGCTTAAGAGGACTAATTTCCTTCCTATCGGGAATCTGTTCTTTTTTACATTAAAGCAGGAGGGTTACCAAACAAAGCATTGTACACAGAGGCATTCACAGATGTATAAATCAAAGTGATGAGCATTTTACTAATTGTCTAAGAGCTGGTTTGTAAATTAGTCCTATGGGAATTAATAACACTGATGCAAAGCTAGAAAGCAAGGAAGGAAGGAAGGCAATGTCCCTCAGAGACTACTGACCACGTTACTCCTTCTATTTTCAATTCTCTGAAAGCAATTAGGACCAGAGGTCTCATCTATGGATGGTGTCCCCACCACTGGACCCTTTGCAAACACAGAATGTATCTCCTATATATCACAGCTTAAGGTCTTTATATGGGACTGGAGGCTAGGGACAGAAAAGAAAGAGGAATTATTTTGATAACCAAAGTAGAGTACCTTTCCCTCCAGATTCCCAGCTTAGCCCACTCTTCTGGGCAATCCTGGAGGAAAAGGGCCAGGGAGAAGAGCATGGCTCTCATAGCTGACTGACCAAACTCACACCCCCTTCTCAAGGAAGCCTCACCTATGCCCTCTTAAGGAATGAATTCCACTTGTTCATGGAAATCCTCAGTTTGCTGAGCTGGGTGAGAAATTATCTGGGATGATACTGACATTTAAACCAGTAGTAAGTCTCTAAGATCCAGTCAAGAACCATCAGGCAGCATAGATAATTTTTGACATTAGTGATGCCTCTAAGCCTTTGGTTACTAAGCAGATTGTAATCCCTCAGGATGTTCAGGCAATGCACATGCAATGTCACAAAATTCTCCTGAGCATGCTGCTTCTTAGCTTCTCCATTTGATGAAGCACCCTAAGAATAATTTTCTAATATCTAGATTCTTTTAAATAACACTAAGAAATACAAAGCATTAATTTGGACTGCAGACTCTTTTTGGAGACTCTGTTCACCACTCACCATCCGCCTTTCACCATTGATTCCTCTCCACTGCTCAGCCCTCTTCATAATGTAGCTCAGCTCCTGACTGGAAATCTCCAGGTCCAGTGGAACAAAGAATGTGCCCTCCTCACCATGAATACGTCGAAATACATCCAGCAGCCAACCTTCACTATGCAGCCTAAGGGTGGAAATGACATCTTTGTTTCAGCTTTGAAAAGACTCTTAATGGAAAAAAAAAAAAAGTAATTCTTTTGTAGACTTCTGTTTTGGTTTTCCCTCTATGAGTATGGTCTCTGCCCATGAGTAGAAAGAAGGTTATTACCTTCTTTCTCACAAGCTCTCCAACATACAGCACTCCCCAGTCCCCTGGAGAATTTACAGTACCTGAATCAAATCACATAAATGTAAGCAGCAATTTAATTTAATTATTTAAAGATATTGACTTTCCCAAAAGATCCTGATCTTCCTTCCCTTCAGAAATGCCTAATGTCTGTCTTTAGCACTGGGCTGGGTAACAAATTCCAGTAGCATGGTTAGACATGAATGGAAGTCCTGCTGTGCCAGGGTTCAATGATGGGCAAACCACATCATATAGAAGGGAACCACTCATCCTTTTGTTCAACCCCAAGCCTGAAGCCTATACAATCTAAACTTCTCTTGATGTTAGAAAAGTTCATTTCATTTGTTGGCCTTGTTTTCCTTTGACATTTCTGTTCTGTGGTAAGGAATTGACTAAGCACTACGCAGTAAAATTTTCTACCACAAGAAAGGCTTGCTGTGTGGCATTTCTTGATGTAGGTGAAACCAAGAAATATTGTGGGGCTTTTGGAAAAGCCTAGTGTCACATTTTTAGCCTAAAATGAACTTAAAAACATCAAAACACTGCTGTTTAATTCAAATGGATCCTCTTCAATTAATCTCTTTCTCATTCTACTTTTATTCCAAAAGCAGGGGTTCAGAAAATAGAAACCAGAAAATCTGGAATCTGAGTTTTGGATATTGAACTGAGGTCTTTTCTTTTGTACCCTTTTACAAGGTAATACTTCACTCCAATTCAGCCATTTCATGATGCCAATTTCAGTATTTTCATCCTTCACAGAGATTGGCTGGGTAATCCTGAAAGGAGCATGGGTTGCTGTGGCACTGCAACCAACAAAATGCCTGGATATCTCTGGGGCTGTTCATTTCTTGGCAGGTGGGATATGAAGCACAGGCATAACTCCTTAGACCCTCTGAACCCTCACCCTTCTCATGTACAGCAGCACCAGTGGCAGTTCTTGTGGCTGGTCCTTATCCCTGGGTCTTGTATTGGCCTGCAGGTGAACAGTGCGTGTGCGTGCCTGGGAGAGGCAGAGCGTTCTTCAGCTAAACCAGAATGAAGTTCACATTTACACCAGCTCTACATCACACCTTCCAGTGCTCACAGGAAGGGCAGAGCAGCACACTCAATAAGCTGCTTAGTACAGTTTTGCCCACAACTGGGATTTAGCATGGAACAGAAATAAGGAGATGCACCAACAGACAATTTTTCAACTTGATCTCAGGAGGAGCTTTAGCTCTCTCTCTTCAAAGGGAAATGTGTACCTTAGGGTCAAGCACCATATCCAAGAGTTTCTGTGATGAAGTAGCTATTCTGATCCCAAAATCTGGTAGCCTGACTCAACATCAGATTAGGAATTTATATCTCTGGCTTTGCTGCAAAGGTTTTCTCTGTACTTTTTCCTCCACCCTTCTTTTTTGAAACATTCCTTTTTGAAGCTGCAGCCCTAAATTTGCTGTAGTTTCCAAGATGTCATTTTGGGATTCTCTTATCAAAAGGGGAGAGCAGGTGGAAGATCATCTAATCAAGATGTAGGTAGCCTGGGAATATAAACAAACTGGCTATCAAGAAATAACAGAAAATGCTCTAAAGTGTGAAACACAAATCAGTGCTAAAGCAGAGTAGGATTCTAAAGTAGCTTAAAACACACTACAGAAGAGATTACTTTTTATAAATAACTAGTATCCTTTATGTAATAATTTACCAAACTCCACAATATTTTTAAATAAAAAGTTTTTCTCTTAATCTCTGGATCTGCATCAGATGTTCTTTCAATAAAACAGATATATTTTTGGAAGAATTGACTCATAATTTAGAATTATCTTGTGCTTGGTTGAAAACCTAGCAATTAAGCTGGTGGACTTTCTGACCTTCTGTTCATGTTGAAGCAATATTATTCCATACTGTTTGTGTTTGACATTGCAGGTCAGCAATTTAAATGGTTTGCCACTTGCCTAGCTAAACAAGAGAAAAACCTTGCCATTTATTTAAGCTCACTTAATGCAACATTCTTATTTCAAATCAAGTAAAATTTAATGCAGTTAAATTACTGTCTATTTGCTGCCATAAACACTTTCTATATGAAGATTTTAAGCACATGGTTATAAACAATATAATTAACTTTGAATTAATTAAGAATCATGAAGCCTGTCTTTCAGCTTTGTTCCTGTTGTCCAAAAGTACTCAGCCTCCTCCTGTTACCTGCTTTAACTTCTTTTCTTTGGCATGAAGACTAATAAAACATTTCTTATACTTTAACATACCTTGGTATAAGCATGAGAGTAGTTATTTTTATTGCTAATAAAATAAAAAGAAAAAAACCCACAGATTATGTTTTCTAGATATTTGAGAACCAGTATAATACTCATATTCATTAATTTACCTATCAGAAAGAACAGGAAACATTGAAATTATTTCCTACCAAGAGTCTGATTAAAAAATGGGCTTTTCAAAGAATTACAAAACCCAAAAATTAAAGGGTAGTTTTAGTGGTTTAAAATAATTTATTACATCTTAGCACGAGCTTTTCTCATGTTTTTTTGGGAAACCACCATTAAAAATACAAAACCAGTTTTGCTATTAACACTGAAAAATGTAGATTTTGGAAGCTTTTCCCTGAAAAATGTTTCAATACCAGGAAATTCAGATGCTTTCCACCAGACACTTTTCGTTCAGATGGATCTGCATTTTCTCACAGTGCAGAAAACATTTCACCAACAAACTCCTGTCTGTTTCTACTATCTAGTAGAATTAAAAGGAAGGAATTGCAACTAGTGCCTCTTCATTCTTCCAAAAGTAATTAGAATATCTCTCCATGCTAGTTGTACTACAGACTCCCAAGACAAGCAAGGGGAACCAGATTTATTGAGGTATTTTGGTTTATAAAGACACAAATAGATGCTTAATGCTACTTAACCCCTGCCCATTATTTCATTAGCTTCCTGGCTCGTTCACTAGTGCTGCCATGAAGCTTTCTAGCTGTGACAGAAACAGACACTTCCCCTGCTTGCTTTGGTGGTCTTGTGGGTTCAGTGTTCTTGTCCCTTCTTTTATACCATCAAACACTTCAGTTTAATGGGAAACTGCTGAGTAATTCCCACAAAGAGCATCACCTCCCTCATCCAACAGCCAAAGTCTCCCCTGTGGATTGGAGTCTTCAGACACAGAAGGTATCCCTTAATATTTATATTGGTTTACCTTACAAGAGAAAAATGTGGTGGATGCTTATTTAAAAATATATGTTTTCTGTGCTGAGCAACATTCCATTTGATGTATTTGAGATATGGCATCTGAGAATATTCACACAAAGGGATGCTACTGCCCTGGCAGTAATACTATTCTCTCTTGAAAACAAATGCTGTTATGCCAACATTCAGGAAACAGTGTTATGAAATGCAGAGATATTGTCCTTAAAAACATTTTAAAAGGTTTTAATTCTATCATTATTGGGATGACAGTGTGCTGCTCAAGAGCCCTACGTAGGTCCAAGTTTCCCACGGTGTTGGCTATAGATGTTCAAGGAAGAGAAAGTTGATACAATTGCAGAAGTTCATTATATAACTTTACTCTGCACAGACACCAGTATTCAAAATGTTTCCTTTTGTTATCAAGCAAAGAACTTCATAGACCTTATGCACTGTAACAGATTTTGTTTCTTCCCTTTGCTTTTGTATTTTGCTATGAATCATTTTTAAAATGTGTTGTGCTAAGACAACTTTTTTCCCCCTAGTAACATTATTCCCCCACCCCTTTATTGGAAAACATTACAGGAAAATTGATCCAGAAGGAAAGATACCTTTGATGATCTCGCACCTGTTCCCCAGACAATGAAGATGTTGGTAATATTCTCATAAAAACCTGCCTTACAAATGTTTTAATTTAAATTAATTTTCCTGAGTAATAAACGACAGCAGCTAAAACTTACAAAGCTATTCAAAACTATTAAGTCAATGATTAAGAAGGCATTAACGTCTCAAAAACTAATTAGCTAGACTGCCAGTACATTGGAGTTGTGTACAGCTCCCAGGAACGTAGGAGCTCTGAAATACTTTGTGGAAATTTAGATTGCCATTTATCTTTTTCTGCCTGCTGCAACAGAGTTTGTGGAAGGGGGACCAAGGGATGATACAGTAAGGTGGAGGGCGTATGCTGAGATCTCTGTTCTTACACCTGCCTGCATCTTGCTTTTGCATGTGGCTTTTTATTGGTGCTTGCCAGTGATCATCACTGAATGATTTGAGGGCGAGCACAAAATTCCTACTGCATTATAAACAACCCACTTGGAAAAAAATATACACCTTTTCATTCAATATATTAGACAATCTATCTAAATAATTTTCAGTGTCCCACACCTGTCCGTATTGACTGCACAGCCAATGGTGTCTACTAGAAAGCTGGCAAGAAAGGTACTTGGCCAAATGTCATGAGGAGCTGAGTTTAGAAAATGAGCTAATGTCACGGAAACATTATTTAGATTAAATCTTGTCATGATGACTCAGTCACAAGTCAAAAATCCTGTATCATCAAAAGGCTGTAAGGCCCTGGAAGCCACTGCAGATTCAGAGACTTTGTACTTTTTATCATATATAGCTTTCTGAAATTTTTCCTGTTTCTCACAAAACCCCTTCTTCTAAGGCTAAACACAACATCTTCCGAAGTACCTAAATGAAAGGTACACACACTACAGCTTAAGTCCTTTCATAGGCACAATTGCCTGAAGCCAAAGAAGCAGAGGCTTCTAGAATCTATGAAAAATCATTATATCAATTGTGCTCCTGTTGAGGAAATAAGTGACTCCGTCCCTGACTTGCTGTGCCCATCAATCCCAGTGCATTAAAAGTTAAGCAGGAGCAAACCCCTCCTTGATTATCTGCAGTTCTGGGCTCTGGGTGTGTGACACTGATACATCTTCTCTGATGTCACCTTATTTTATCTAACAGGAGAAGAGGGACGAACCTAAGCTCCTAAGGGAATAATGAGATTAAGAGACATACCTTAAAAAATACAGGTACAATGTTGTTGATGAGATCATGAACAGGATGGTATAAAGCATCACTGTGATTAAGGCACCAGGAACTCCTGACTCCCCTGCTCTTAGAAACACCCAGGAGAGTTTTGCAGCATCAGCAATGGGTTTCTCTACACTGTTCCCAAATCGCTGTCGTGGAGAAAAAAAATCAACAGAAGAAAATGTCACACCTGATTAGACTACAGAGACAAAAGAACGTGAATCTCTGTATAATAAGGATTTATATGCAATTTGTGGGGCACAACATCTGAAACTTAGGAGTCTGCTAGACAGAATTTGAAATTAAGCACAAGATGCGAAATAAACTATTTTCTGGCTTATTTTAGTACAATTAAAATCTACCATATAGAGGTGGCTTATTGAACAAAACCCATGTCACAGTGAAAATACTTGAAGTGAAATCTCTTAGTGTATTTCAGGACAAGTGGCAGGGGAAGAAGGGTGAAATTTGCCTTTATGCAATGACTAAGGAGGCACAATATAGAATTATTTATTTTCCAAAAATCTATTGTTTTCCTTTTTTAATCTTTTTTCCCTCATATCTAGTCCTTAAGAACTAGCTACTGTATTGACATATTATTGCCCTCTGCTGGATCAATTTAGAAGAATTCAACTACATATCATGGGTCTTCTACTGATCAGAACTAAAATAAATTCCTCTCTCCACTTCTGCCTTTTTTAAAGTCACACAGTGACAGCCATATCCATATCACATTGTGTTGACACATTTTGCGAAACATTTTGTGAAACTGCACCACCAAAGCATCCAGTGTCCATCATTCAGAGAGGATCTGTGACCTTCAGACTTCAAAAAACCTGCACATTTCTGAGCAACTTGCCTAGATTAACCCTTAGGAAGTGTCAACACTTCCTGCTCATTTCTGGCCACCTTTGCAATGATGTGCAAAGTAAAGGAATGACAATGACAAGTCCAGCTATAGAAGGACTGTGATTCTTGAATACATTTTTTTTCCTCTCTTCACCATTTGCAACACTGCTAGGTTTCTGTCATGGAAATTGAAGGTCCCAGGAGACTGGTAATGACGTATAAAGACTAGTCACTAATTCAGATCTATCCATACTTATTACAAAAAGAATTAAATACTCCAGTTCTATCTCCATATCTCATCTTCTCTTCTTGGAAAAAAAAAAAAAGGTTAAAAAAAAAAGTGGCTGCTGCCACTGCTTTCTTACTGAAGCAACTGCCTACCAAGGAAAATCCTCTGCACAGCAGTCACGTCCTGACATTCCTCCAGAGAGGCAAAAGTCTGAATGGCAAATAAGAATAAATTTCTCTCTTATCCAAGCAATTCTCTCTGGCAAAGCAAAAGTGGTGTGGGAGAACTTTACTTTTCTGTACATTTTTTCTGACAAAGTCAGTCTGTATACCTTCTTCAAAGACATGATCCAAGAAAGGTGTCTTCATTTTAAATAGCTTAAATAACATTTGTCAACATCTCTCTCAGGTGCTTATCACACCACCACATGTGGTGGTCATGTGAGCCTTTTGCAGTGTCTCCTGTTTTTCATAAAGACACACGTCTATGTGGTCAAAGAGGTGTTATTGTTTTCTGCATTTTGGAAGCCACAGACAGACAGAGTGAGGTCCCAGACTAAGTGAGTGAGGTCCCTGGAAAGCTCATACAGAACCAGAACTTGAACTGCATAGGAATGTTTCTTATCCCTGGAACATCCTTCTACAAGATGACAATAAATCAAATATGAAAAAACACATCTGACACAGCATTTTGGAGTATGACTTGAAACACACACACCCCCCC
>VWZP01004041.1:891542-907646 GCA_013396995.1 Dicaeum eximium | reverse complement strand
CACCCACCCCCCCCCCCCCAAATATGCAACAGCTCTCTAGCCTTTCCTTAACAATAAAAAGCATTAGTTAGTAAACACAGAAACCTTTGTCTCCAGGGCTATCTGTCATCTTTCATAAGTATTAAGGCCATTTTGAATATTAAAATACATTTTAGCACTAAAATAACTCATATAAATAACCGCAACACAGTATTTTAAAAAGTCTTGATCTAAAATGGATTGGCAAGTAAATCTGAAATAGCTGCTGAAAGAATGCCAAGAGAAAAAAAAATTACAAATGCAATAATGAAAACACATGTGAGAGATATAGTTTCATTTTGGAAAGGATACATACAGTATATTGTGTAATATTTGAACAAATGAGTTTCTACCAAAGATAATCTTGGTGGCCAAGACTGCCAAATTTTCAATATGAAGTACAGAGAAGTGTGTACATTTTTAACACTTTAATGAAAAACTAAGTTGTTTTACTTGTATCTTACATTTTGCCCTGACCAAGTGCTATTTGAAATTGATGAGTAATCCAGTCTGTGTAGAACTGAGCACAATTCCACTGAAGTCAATGGCAACGATTTTCTCAATGCAAGTGTGGGAAAGATAAGGCAGACCTTATCCTCTCTTCCAGTTTTTATGAATACACCAGTATTAGAAGGGAGAAAAAATCCATTTAAACATTTCAGCATTCCTATCCTTGTTATTGAGGAAATACACCTTTTTCTTTTAGGAAAAAAATCCTAATTGAAATAATTACAATTAAAATTCAACTCTGTGCAAGTTTTACATAATTAAATTTTAAAATAAATAAATAAATGCAGGCTGCCCAAGTGAAAACTAAAGAGTGTTGCCACATACTTAAAGTATTGCAATTACCTCTCATGTGAGCTCCAATTAAATTTCTTGGAGAGCTGAATTTTATTTTTCAAAACTACTGCAACGGAAAACATTGTGTAAAGAGTGAAAAATCCCCTGCAGAGCACATGTTAGACAACGGAGAACCAAGAGACCTGAGAAAACCTGATCCACAACAAGACCTGTAAATTAGTGCTTCATCTGGAGTGAGCAACAGAAACACAGCAGACTTTGAAAGACCAGCAAGGGCAGAAGAGGAGCAATGCCACAACCCCAGAAAAGCTCTCAGCATCCTGCAACCATCGAAAGGAGCCTGTGTCACATACACAGTGAGACCCAAATTTGAAATCTGTGCTCTGGGATACTGGGCATTATCTCAGATGTGATAAAAGTCTGCAGCCACCCAAGAACAGCTGGGCCACACAGCCCATGCACAGGCACAGATAGAGTTGGGAACTTTGCTCTCCTGTTTTTACATATGAGTAAACTCTCTCCTGAAAAATGTCTGCCTTTCTATCTCACAAGTCTTTTTAGGCATGCCAGTAAATTATATTAACTACTTTGCATGTCAGAGAAGTGCATGATAACCTCAATTTTTTTCATTTTGTCTGTTTCGATGCTTAGAAAAATCTGAAGCGTTAATAATCAGGATTGCTCATTAAACCATCCCCATTAACATCCAAAATTGCAGTAATTCTTTTCAAAGCAGATGCAATCACTCCAGCAGTGGATTTACTTTCTTATCTCCAAATATGGCTTGTACAGTGCTCTTAATTTTATGCAAACACAGTGACTCCATTAGATGGGAATTTTGTTAATAAAAAGGTAATGTATAACATTATTATTTAATTTCTTTTTAACTTTCATGTTCCATTGCCAGGGGTGGATTTTCATATCTTTCAGTGATTCACTGAATAAAACAAACTTCTACGTCAAGTTCTCATGTCCAAGTTATTTTAAGTGACTCACCCCCAGGAATGAATCCACTACAAACACTGCCAAGGGGTCTAGCACTGTCCACAGTCCCATAGCTATGATAAACTTTGACAAGAAGGAAGGGAATGAGTCAAACAGCTGCTGACAGCCCCATCTGATCAGGACCATGAGAAGCAGCACTGCGTTCAAGGTTAGGGGTCCCACCACAACCATGACCAACTCTTCACTGGTGTGCAGCAAGGAGTTCTGGTAGCACAGCTCCACAGTGTGAGGGAAGAGCTGGAATCTGTAAACAAGCAAAAGGAGAGTGTTTGTCTGTGCTCCTGAGCAAGCCATTGAAAGAAGGTAGAATCGTGTATGTTGCATTGTAAAGCTGCATCCCTATCTGGGTCACAACACTCTGACCAAAAACCCTATGAAGCAAGTCAGGAAAAAAAAAAATTCCTCCTCCTCCTGTCTCTGCATCCTTGGATTCCCTCTGACTCTCAGTTCACTGGGCACACATCCAGGCTCTAGGGATTGCTCAGGAAAGGCTATAGGAAAGTATCACCTGCCAAATGCACCAACATGAGCACAGGCCCCAGGAGCTCACCCATCTTTGCACAGCAGCGCCTTTGGGCACTGCACAAAGCAGAAAATGTGCCATGGAAGACATAGCTGTTAGCACACCTGAAGTGATTGGAAATGTCCCTCTCCCCACCATGAGATGGTGGGATTTGCAAAGTTCATACCATGAGCAAGTTTGCTGGCCCTGTAAGAGACAGGAACAGCACGGCTTGTAAGCTGCACACAGATGATGAAATTTGAGGCAAAAAATTCAGTACTATTGAAATGGTTTAAATTCTGCTCCTAACTAAAGGTGAAGTGGTTTGATTCTCATTTTGTTCCCTACCTGTGAGTGCTACCACTGCATTGGGTAGGATTAGAGAGTGCTCAGCTCAGTCTCATTGTTCAGGCACAGAGTTACAGGCTGGGATGCTGATTGCTGATCTTTTGGCTTGAGACCATTATTCTTTATCTAGCTGACTGCCTGGGACAGCTGTGACTAGTGGCTTTGAACATGACCACCACTCTCTCATGCATTGCTTCCTTCTGTTGAGCTCACTTTGTTTTCACAGACTCTTGATGCTTGGCCTCCCAGAAGTTTTAGTGCCAGCTGGCTAAGTTGACAGGGGCTGTGCAAGGCCAGAAGTGAGAGATGGCTGGCTTTGCATTAAGATCTAGGAGACCACCCTAACAGTACCCAGCAGTCTCTAGAGTCTGCTCAGACACCTTGTTCAAATTTCAGCCAATAATCAATATTGCTACCACACCAGACATAGGTCAGAGAGTTGCATATTACTGGCTCATACTGACTGATTCAGGTTTATGTGATGCTTTAAGGTGAATAAAAGAAAAAAAAAAAGGTTTCTATTGGAGAAATATTTCCTTTCCTAAGCATGATGGAACATTTTTGCTCTGTAAAACCCTTCTCTACCACACAGAAACATGAATAGATCAGGTATTTATCACCTAGTGGACTTGTACTTCATCTCTGGGTTTTTTCATGCCAGGTAATGACAAGCAATGATTCTCCTGCAACACTCTAGAGAGGTCTAATTCCTGAGCTAAAGTCAATGTATTATGCAGTTAAAATATGTCAACTCATTGTAGTATTCACAGTAAAATTTATATATCAAAGTTAAATTCTTATAAGTATTTTACTCATAGATCACTTTGGTAGCATGAAATATGATTTAAATGCTTCTTCAGTTTTGTGAATTCCTTAGGCATTTTGAAATATTTTATCCAAAGTGATAAATCATTCTTCTGGAAGATACATGACCTGCTGAGTGTCTCAGATGGGAGAGAGGTAGGCATGACACAAGATACACAAATGGACACATCACGTTCTGGGTTTAAAGTTTACATTACCAACACCTTCACCTGGTATGCACATTTGCATATCAGATCACTGGACTCTGGATGCAGTCCTTGTTCTCTTACTTTCTGCAGGGCTTGCATGTTGAGCTCTCAGCATGAGTCTTAGCCATCAATTCTCTTCATAGTGCAAAGGACCTGCTTTGAATCAAGCTATTTGGAGAAATATCCTTACAGGGAAAAGAGGGTAGCAGGACTTACTTTGCAACAGGAACCGAGATGGTCCAAAGGAAGAGCCACTGGCTCAAATAATGCAGGTAAAGTCTCAGGAACCAAAGCAAAACTACCAGCAGTGCGAGCAGCCAGAAGTCCCTGGAGCGCCAGCCTGTGGCTCCCAGCTCCGAAAATGCCGTGTACACCGTGAAATGGAAACGCTCAACAATCTGCCTGGACAGTTTCATGTCAGCAGCAGAAGGGCAGCTAGAAATATATGGAAACACAACAGAGAGTCATTCATAAAAGCATATAAGAAGCAGCAATTGTTAAAAGACTGCAGAGTCCTGCTGTACAGATAATGTAGCGCAGGTTCTGATCACAACTTTTGATTAAACAATGCATCTGATATTAAAAAAAAAAAAAAAACAAAGAAATGTTTTATCCATGGCAGTCTAGGTGAGAGGTGGCTTCCTCCCAGAAATCATGCTGCCACTTTTAAAAGGACAACAAATCACATTTAAAACAATTTTTTTAAAGCCTTTTTCTTTCATTTTTATTTTAATTTTTCTCACAAATTGTTCTCTGAGGAACACTTTATCACTTGTTTTCCTTCTGAGAAAATGGTAAAAGAACTTGTCATATTTGTACTGAAAAGTATTAATTTTACTGAAAACCTGTGAACAGCTTTTTGGCATTTCGGTAAGAGTGCTTTAGTTAAAATATTTCAGGACACAATGTGGGATAAAACTCCTCTTTAATTTCAAGTAAAAGGGAAAATAGAAAGGAACTTGCACTGTAAAGGATTCTGCTACTGAGTGTGATTTTCCCTTTAAGCTAATTACTGTAGTACTTCAAAGGAGGTGGAGGGAGGAAATGAAATGCTGAGATGCAGCCTTGGCATTATGTTTCCCAGAAACTGGAGTCTCTCAGCTGATTCAAAGCAGAAAAGACAGTAGCTTCTTTGACCTTTTGAAACTTCTAACTACTATGCTTATTTCCACTGATTTAAATGACTAAGCAGCTGAGATGCACAAGTCTAGGACTGAATATGATGTCATCATGCTCAAACTGTTATTTATATTGATTAAGGCTACTGAAAGTTCAGAAATATAAAGGTCTTTTTGTGGATGAAAACATGCTGGCTTTTTCAAGTGTAGCATGTGACTGAAGAAGAAGTGACAGACATACTTGAACTGTACTTTGTGCTCTTTTAAAGAATTTTCTTGTCTACACGTATTTCTTAAGTGGCTGTGTACATTTCTTTCTCCAGCAGTCACAAAGAGAACTGTGAATAGAAATAGAGAAGAAACTTTAAAGGTTTCTACATTTAGTCTAGGTTTGAATGAGAAGGAAAAACAAAACCAAAAAAAACCAAAATTTGCCAGCCATAAGGCTAGATTTTGAGACCAGCCTTGGCATCATGTTACTCCTGATCCTCAGTGTTGGGCAGGATGCATGTGGAGGAGATGGCAGGCTGTCAGCCAGCCCCTTTGCTCATGAGAGGGCTCAGGCTTTAGTTACATGGTTGGAGAAAGAGAGACACAACAAGCTGTCAGGGGTACAGCACCACAAAAGAGGTTTTGGGTCACTAAAAGCCTCAAGCAGAAATAACTAAAACTTCTCACAGAAGGATCTGTTGGGCTGAGAAAGCTGATTCTTGCAGTGGCTATAGGTTGATCTGTCAGGGGTTCTGAAGGTATTTTCAAGTTATGTAGTCCAGTTTGCTTATGTCCTAATCAGTCACAAAGTCCTAGTTTAGAGACAGGGCCACACCATGAATGACCTTCCTCATGTTGTAATTATTTTCCCACAGCAGCCTACAGGAACATCACAACACATTTCATTAACATTATGAATTCATAGTCTAGGCTTGTGTGAGAAAGAGACAAAGAAAAATGTAAAACAAGAAATATAATTGACTGTGGTATTATACTACAATAACCATGGAATTCCAAATGTTCTGAACTCTCCAGCTAGATTGCACTACACTTCCTTTCATATAAAGAAATTTTTGTCATCCTTAATAGCTTCCATCAAATTTACTCTTAAAGCATTCACTCTTTGAGAAAAGTTAATAGGGCAGGATTAACCACACTGTATTTTAGTTAGACCAAATAGTTTATTTGTGCAAAAAAACCCCAAAAAACTCTTAGCTCATAATACTCATCTCATCCTTCATCAGACAAGCAGAATTACATAGATATTCCATCCAGCCTCACCCATGTCAGAAATCCACATCCTACAGGGATCACTGCCAAGCTTCATCTCTGTGCCAAGAGCACGAATAATCATGTATACTTCAAAAAAAATTTGGATTTAGCTCAACAATTCATTTTATGTAAGAATCATCTACTACTAGGTCATTTAGTCTCAATTTACTAATTGAAGGTACCTCCAAATAAGCAACATCAGAGAGAAATATTCAATGGACCACCTGTAAAACCTTTCAAGAACATAAATCCTTCCTCCAACCCAACACATAAACGGAGAAGGAGAGCACACAGCTCAGAGAACTGAAAATACTCAATCCTCTTTCATTCACAGCAGTCCTGGAGCACCAGAAATAGTGAAAAACCTTGGTGACCAAAACACTTGGTTGGGAAGCTGAGTAAACCCCTTGCTCACTGCAGCAGGACCTCACAGTGCAATTGGTACTTTCCCGGGAGCTCCATGAACACACTTGCTCCAGCTCTGTCACTCACTGTGTGGAAGCTGCTCCTGTAGGCAGTGTGAGCACACAACTTCCCTTCTAGAGAAGTTTAGGCAGCAATGAAAATATTCAATATGTGCTTCCATCATCCATTGCTCCACAGACTACTCCCACTTTCAAGAGGTCAAAAGAGAGCTGATGTTTTCCCCTGTCATCCCTGCTGAGATGTTGACTCTGTCAGCCACAGGAATCCATCTGCTCAACAGACTCATAAATGAAAGTAGAGAAATTCAGAATGTGCTCACTTATCAAACCCAAAAGCCTTCCATGGAATGACCGTGCTTAAACCATCAGAGCAGTAGCTATGATGTCTTTCCTTATCTGCATCTTTCCTCTGAAAAATCAATAGCAGCCCAGAAACTCCACAGAAACCCAAGGTTCTTGGAAGACAAATAAATCAAGAAAAATATGTCCATCCAGTAGAATCAAATGACTTTTTTTTTTTTTGTAACAGCAATTATCCTTTTTGAGACTTCTTGATTTTCATCAAATGCCTTGATCACAATTTCCCGCTCTTAAACAGAAATTAAGCACTTTCTTGTTTAACTTGTTGAAGTCCAGATTCTGAATGTCACTTCTGTGTTAGGTTATATTTCCCTGTGACTGTGTTACACCTTGACACTAGCACCATCAGACAGTGGTAGAAACTGGTGGAAAAACACAGTGACTCAGTGAAAGTCCCAGCCCATAACTGGAATATCTTCATTTACTTTAAAATAAATTCAGTTGGCCCCAACTTACTTGTGAGTTTCAGGAAACTGTTCCTGAGTACTCATTAATCATGCTGTAAGGCTGTTTACTGGTTGCCACTTCAAAACTTACTAGGCTTAAATGACCTCTCTTGTTGACTTTTTTGAAAAATGAAGAAAGGAAGAGGCAGAAACATGAAATGAAAAGCACCAAACAAGTGGAAACGGTCCCTTTAAATATTTTTAGCTGGTGTTAGTGGTAAAAGCTTGGGAGTAGAGTGACAGTGCTGGCTGATACAGTTTTCAGAAGAGATTTATATAAAGTTGCTGTAGGGCAGAGAGCATGAGTATTACCATCCAAAAACAAAATAACCCCTCCACCCACAAAAAACCCAAACCTTAACTGTTGGGTGAAAACTATATAAAGTTCCAAATGAGAAGCCACTTGAGCAATGGATTTATCCATGATTCCTTGGATTACTGGTAAGTAATTTGGCTGAATGTTTTTGTTCTAGGGCATTAGTTTTGCATTTTTCCTTGGGAAATGCTGCAATAACAAAGAGCAGAGACGGAATTACCATAAAAGCAGGTCAATTATTTCTATGGAAATCGTTCAGAAGGAAAGAAACGATGCACAGATTCTCTTAAGCTGCACTTGATGATGATGACAGAAAAGTAATGGCTGATAGAAGGCAGTGTGTACTGTTGGGTGACAGCTTTGTTGCTGACAAACTACGGTGAACATTTGTATAATGCACTGCAAGGCTGGCACTTAGGGCTGATGGCGGGGTAGATCCTCAGCTGATGCAACCCTGCTTACTCCAGACCTACACTGGTGCTCACCAGCTGAGGTATTCAGGATCTATCCTGAATGTATCTATTATTTACATTGTGTAAAATAAGGCAAAATAAATGTTTCTTTGTCACCCATACCGACAGAGAAGATTTAAAGAGCAAAAGCAGACGGGAATTAGTTTATGCAAATTATCTTCAGGGAATCATACACAGTCCTTACAGCCCAAGAGTCAGTGCAACACATTTACCCAGTTTACAAATAAAAAAGACCCCTCCCCACCTACCCTAAAGGGTAGGTATTTAAACTTAATGCTAAGTCCTTTATGGCTTATCAACAGAAATGAAGATGCAGGAAATGCTGCCCAGTGTTACTTCAATGAAATGTTATCACTCTCAGGGTAAAATCACACCTGTATCTGAAGGCACACCTAAAATTAGTACACTAATACATGTAACCCTTCAAATGGAAACCAGTTCAAAGCACCACTGATGAAGCATGAGGCAGAAGAGAATATGGTTCGTTCCACTGTGCACAAGATAAACTTATATATAAAACACATAATTTTATTATTGTTAGAAGGATTTTATTATTATTCTCTCTGCATAATATTTTTCCTTTTCAAGGCTCGTACTGCATTACAAAGAAATTTTCTTTATCCCAGGCTGTATGGTGATGACACAAATGACTTTACCCAATAAGCCAATGGCAGAGCTGCAAATCGAGCTCTGCTGAGTTACAGTCCATTATTCTATCCACTGGATTCCTAATAAAATATTACTTTTATGTTTATTTGTATGCAATGTGAATATAACCAGGGAGAGCATTTGCCAAGGATGGAGGCACTGTTTTTTCCTATCTCTTTCCAGGACACACCTAGACTTCATATTCTTCAGTTTGCAAGCAACCAAGAAAGCAAGTATCACAAACAGTTACAAGGGCTATCTAGGAGCTATCTGCTGTGAGAGAGGTGACAAAAGACCTGAGGGGACATCAAAATGCTCATAGGAGAATTTGACCTACTCCTTACTGAAAAACCCAAAGTCATGATACAGAAGAAATGCTGGAAATCATGGCATGTTTATTTTTCAGGTGCAGCTCTGATGGGAAAAAGAAACTGCCAGAAGCAAAATCCAAAATCAGGGCTTTTAGGAATTAAGCATTTGTGTGAAACAGGAAAAAGGAGTAATCCAATAACTGCAGTAATTGTTTTCATTTATTGCAAAGAACATGACATGGGCCTGTGACTGCACCTGTAAACACCCACGCTGCCCCACCAAGCTGGGGAGGAGGCTGGTGGTGGCTGCTCTCCTTCCAAGGTCCAGGCTGTGCCAGCTCATGGGAGACAGCCAGCAAGCAGCAAACTCTGGATCAGCTACATCTTAGGTGTGTTTGCATAGCCAAGAGCCAGAACAAACACAGCAGCTGAGCTTTTCCCACAGCATACTCGTGGGGTTATGTGCCGGCACAGCCATAGCCTTGGAGGAACCACTGTGCTCTTCTATACTGGGCAGGGGGACACTCTGGGTCAGAGGGACAAGAGATATGCATTAAAGAGGACAGGAAGAAAGTGCTGACAGCTTCATATTCCTCTGGATACAACTGTGCTAGCCTGAAGATGGTGGACAGTCAGCTCTCACTATAAAAGCGTTTAGGACAACAGAAAATTGGCAAAGAGCAGCAGATCCATGTCCTCAGCAGTCCCTTTACCCAACAGTGTTGGGCAGAGGAGCCCGTCTCCTGACTTTAGCTAAGAATTTCCTAAGAGAATTAACTGAGACATTCACAAGAAGAGATTTCTTACCCAGCTGGGCAGGAAAGCATTGGAGGAAGAAAGAATCACAAAATTTAAGCAGAGTTGCAATAGTGCTGGAGGACAGTGTGGCTCCTTGTAGAGAGCTGGCAAAGCTTTGCACATTTCAGCTTTGAGCAGCATCTGACAATGACAAAGCAAAAATGACAAAAAAACAAATTATTATCATCACGGCTGCAGTTTAGGTAAGCAACTAAAACTTTGCCTATTTCATGCTTAACTGCATTTTCAAGAGCTTAGTGGCTTGGCAAAACAGTCTGGAAGTCTTACAAGAACAGACTTTGTTAAAATATTCCAGTCTGGCTGCTTCCAGCTCTGGATGGGTACAAACATGAAGTGAAGAAATCGAGTGCAGCTTTCAGAACTTTAAAGCAGCTCTGGTTTTTATTTCATTCTAGAAAGGAACAAAAGGCAGTAGACAGCCTCTGTTATTCATCCTCATGACATGACTAGGCCAGTCAAGAAGCAAAAGAAAACATGTAACTCCTCCCCTACTTATTGCCCTCTGACTGCTTTGAGTAAATAAGATGACAATGAATGAATGAGAAAAAGGCACAAACCACACAGGGGAGGATGCAAGATGCCAGAGGAAGTATGGATCTCAAAAAAACAGAGCATTATCTGTAAAGCTATTCACCCAGTAAGAAATGGTGAATGCTCAATCTTGTGCATGAGCAATAAAACAGCGTTTAGGAACTGGAGACAAGTTTAAAGGGTCACATTCAAGCTTATCTCAGTTAAAAAAGAAATTAAAAGATACAGGAAGTTAAATGCTAGACTTAAAACATCTATAGACATTCAGGAGAATCAAGATTTAAAAGTTCTTGTTTATGTTAATGGGAGCATTGTACCCTATCCAGAAGACAAGAAATACATATATATTTGCAGGTAGTACTTGTGCCTAAGCTAGGAGGGTCCCCCGTACCTGATGTGTGGAACTGTTTTTTACCTCGACACAGAAAACCTCCCCAAGGACATTTGCTCTGTCTGGAGGAAAAATGCAATCTTCCTCCTGACCAAATACATATCTACTTCTGAGAGCCACTAAACACTCAAGCACCATCTGTGAGCTGTGCATTCATCTGTAACACACCAATTTAGCTGGCAGACCACTGGGAAACAAGACTCTGAAGTTGCCAAGTTAAAATGGCAATCCAGCACCAGTTGAAACTCCACCAAGCAAACAGGTGAGATTACCAAAAAACAGAGAGAGATGAAATGCCTCTCTCTCAGCAGAGAGAGATGAAATGTCAAAATAAGAAACAGCATGTGGATTTAAATAAATAAATAAAAAGATTGGGGGGAGGGAAAGGCACAGCTTTGATCTTTTTCCATCCTGTACTTCACTAGCAGCAGCATCACACTGGGAGCACGGGTCTGTACAGCTGGACACAAACAGCCACCTTCCTTCAGTGAGAATCAACAGACTCCTGGCTGCTGTGGCAGAGCAGGCAGAAGACAGCACAGCACACCATGATCCTCTGCTTCTTTCTGAAGGTCTGGCCATACAGTAATGAAAATCCATCTTACACAAACACAGACAAGCCACGAGTCAAAGCCCTTTGGCTTCTGTCTGGTCTGGTGTTCACAGCAACAGCACGAAACAAAAACTGAATTCCTGCATGCATTGCTTGCCTTGCCACAATTAAATTGTATGTATGTGTAAGTGCTGGAGTTAGGATGCCACTTGTTAAACCAAATGCACCATTCAATTCTTGTGCAGATTTATAATATTTATGCACCGTAGGAATAGGTGGCTGTAAAGATAAAAAGAAAGAAAAAAAATGTTAATTTATAGATGTAAGCTTGTGCATAAAAATGCTTCTAAAGCACCATTGGTGTTATTCCAGTCAGATCTCCAGAAACTTCTATACTGACCTGACAAATATGACCTTTTCTTTTTCATAGCAAATTTACAAGGGAGAACTAGGCAGAAAAAAAAAATGGCTGGAGTCTGTGGGAACAATGGAACATGTATTTAGAGAAATCTTGACATTGGAAATTATTTTTTTGCTCTGTATCAATTAGAGCTTTTTGATTTTTACTATTTTGTGCAGAAACATGTCCATGAACAGAAGTGTTTGACTCAGGAATAGCCTCCTTGAAGAGAATGAAGTATGATGTGACCCAGGTAACACCAGCTAGAATACAGTTAAAAATAAATCCCTGTAGATTTAAACATGGCCAGACAAGGCAATTCATGAAACTACAACAAATTGTAACATATCAAAAAAAGAAATCTCACAAACAGAAAATTGCTTGCAATGTTTAGAGTTAGAGGCATACATTTTCCAAATATAGCTATAACAATTTTGGAAGAACTCTTCTTCACAGTTTGATGAAAGAGAACAAGCTCAGGTTTGAGCTTGAGATGACTGATGCTATTACACTGCATATAACAAAAATATTTTTGCTTTTATACAACATGGTTTCTCAAAGTAAATCTATGTTAGGCCAGCTTAATTAAATCTTTAAGAGCCCTAAAAAAGAAAATACTTATGGGCATGTGCAGAATACTCTAGGACACTATTATATTTAAAACCCCATTGACCAGTTATCTCAGAAAAAAAAAATTAAAAAGTTATCTCAGAAAATTGAGGTACTGTACAGATATCTTCAATTCAATTACATTATGAAAAATATTTTTAAAATATCTTTGTAAACACCACTGAAATTATGGTGGAAATTATCCATACAATTTAGTGAAACAAAATGCATCACGTAATAACAGTATTAACTTTTTCTTTTCAGTTTAATGCTGTGTTATTATATTTGCTGCCTATTTTAGAAAGTAATTTGTGTTGATGGCTCTGGAGAAAAACCAAGCATTAAACAACTAATTTAATTCCTTCTGAGCTACGTTCAATTCAAAAATACTTCTTTCAGAATGTCCCAGTACTGCAGAATCTGACTAGAAATCCACCTTGAACTATGTGCACTTTGACTAACTCTCTGCCCAAGGCAAAATGATCCTGCATTCAGCAGGGTTTTGTCCCGGTCTTCTAAAGGACTTACACAGAGTGCACCTGATATAACTGGACCAGAATGTCAACCATGATAAGAAATTATGATCAAGACATGGAGGATACATAATGAGAACCTCATCCATTTTACAGTGGGCTGCTGTTGTTGGGGGAGTACCTTTAGGGGGTTGTTTACAGAAATCAGGTCTTCTGCCTTTAAGAAAAAATAGAGAAAGAAAAATAAAGAAAGAAAGAAAAAGAAGGAAAACTGTGTAATTCCTTGTGCAATGCTCTCCTTCCCACTTGTTATACTGTATGGCACAAGGGATACTAGCTGTGTTTGAGGTGTTCAGGTAGTGTTACAATAGGCTGCCTGGCTGCCTTTGGAAAGAAATTTCACAAATTTTCCTTCAGTGCAAAGACATAGCTGTTTTCCTCTGGTTCCACAGGATAAAACAGAAACTTAAAAAATTGCTACAGCTTGTTTCTCAAAAATCAATGTGTGATTGCTAGCTGCACTGGGAGTTTGAGGGATATCCCCTTATCAGAGGCAGTCTCTAGATAACATACTTTCCTCTATAGCCCATAGCTGCATGTAAGACATGGCAAGACAAATGCCAGCTTCCTTTTCTGTTGGTGTCACCTATTGATCCAGTGAAATGCTCTTCATCTGAAACTTCCTTCCCAAAGGGGACATTTGCTTTGAGAAGCAAAGCTTTCTGCCGGATGCTCAGAAATCCTAAAACTTTCTGCTAATTACTGCACAGGACCATAGTAATACACATCTCTAAAAACATTAAAAACCCCAAAAAAACAACAAATCACGCTCAAATGAGGCAGATGCCATCCTTTTCCAGTTAGAAATGCTGTTTTTTCAATACAAAAATGCAATATTATAAGCTCATTATGATTTTTCTGTGTGCTTTAGATAAAAATGTGCTCTGGGTCTATGTTTTCCTTTGGGTGCATTTCCCCTCAGATACATTCAGAACTCCTATCCCAGATGTGACTAAGTGACTCCAGCTTGTGCCAGAACACAAAACAGTGTCACCATGAGAAACAACAGTATCAAAGAATAACAAGAAGCAGAGAGGTAAGTAAGGATGCTGGGATGTACTGAATGGACACTAGGCCTACAAAAAAAACATCCCAGAAAAAAAAAACCAGCTACATCTGTGCATCCACAGACAGAGGAGAGAGAGATAGCGTAGTGTGCTGGCCTAAGATATAAGCACCACCAGAAAAAAAGCTTTATCTAACTAGGGAGCAGAAAATTAAGATGTAGAAAAGACACATTTCTTTTAAAATAAAATCTAACTTGTAAAAATTGGTACCTAATCAACATCCATGTGGATCTTTGCCATTTCAAAGAGGCTTTGATATGGCTCCTAGGTAACTGCAATTTCATCAGACTGAAAAAGAACAACCAAGAGAAGCATTTATAAAACAAAGTAATCAAATATTTCACGGGTGCTAGAATATTTTGGACTTGACACCCCCAACAAGAAGATTTGTTTAAGAGTAAAGAAGGGGCACACACTTTGGAGATGTCAATAAGATTCTTCCTTCAGCTCAAATACAAAGAAGTACCACACCACTTATTGCCCTCCATGCACAATTTCTGAAAAGAAAGCATCTAAAAGACACTCAGTTCTGAGACTTCATTCATAAAATAAGGATGCTCAGGAACAGGGGAGCTGATTTTCTAGTAAGGTGGGACTGAGTGTTTCTCTCTGTGGAGGCAGCAACTGAGGTACTTCCCTTCTACCCCTCTTGGCCAACAGGCCCAGGAGTTACAAGGGAAGACTGACAGACAGCCTTACTGTATATTCTTTGCCTTCCTAAGATACCTGGCTAAGAAATAAACTCCAGTGTTCAGGAGGCATTAGACCAAAGCTTCCAAAATAGAAGAAGAATGCATTTGGGCAGAACAAAAGGCTTGTTATTTTGCTGTCTCTGATAAACAACAGTTGGCAGGCATTGAACTTACCATGCAAATTAACTTCTCTGTTTGTTTGGTTTGGGGTTTTTTTTCCCCCTGTGTCTATTTGCCTGAAAGTGTGTTTGTAAATAATACTCTTTGTTGAAAGATTTATTGTTTTTTAAACTCGTGGAAAATATTGGTTTTAACATTTTACTTTTAGTTTCCTCTGCTGAAAGGCTGGATTATTGGGGAAGAACTGGGGGAGGGGCAATCAATTTGCCAATCATCCTTAATGCTTATTAATTTTCTACCTATGATAGAGACAATCACAACCCTAGAGGACAAAGTCCCCTTATCTTTGACCCATAAGGTTTCCCACTACTGGTCTGAATTCAGACAGGATTACACTGTGCTCCTTTGACTCCATGTGATTCATAAGTCATTCAAATAGAAGCACCTACAAAATAGTCATATCTTTGCCAGATGGACAAACTGACCCTTGTCAAAACTCTGGGGGACAGCGTAACAGTGCTTTGGGTCTGGTGCTCTTTCCCACTCCTACAGCTCTTGATAGGATGTTTGCAGCAGGATCCTTATTGCTCCTTCCTTCCTATTTAGAGATTTTATTTAATTGCAAAGCATTGCATAATAACCACATGCATTTATGCAGTCTTAATTTTGTTCAGCAAAGTAGCCTGCTCATCTTCCTATGAATTCCCATAAGTTTGGTAGCAAAGTATGGATGCAAAAGCCCCAAGAAGTCAGGGGACAGTGAGGGTGAGATTTCCAAAGACACCAAAAGAATTTAGCTGATGAAATGCAGCTAAAATGAGACTAGAAAAAACTGAACTAGCTAAAAAACTGACTAGCTAAAACCAAAGCTAGAACTATAAAGAGCACTGTGGTTACAGGATACAGACTACTCTCAAAGCCTCTTCTTCAGTTCAGACGACAATGATCTCTCATGTTCTCTGCATTTCATAGCCTCTTTTTCATGCTTAGTATGAAGCTTTAATAACCTTTATTTCCTTAAGGATCAACCTAAAATTTATGTGATCCATACTGCATCAGAACTTCTATTTGCATTAAAATTTTAATTTTCAAACCTAGTATCATTAAGGGGATGATTTAGTTGTGTGGCCTTAACATTGGTTTAAAACACTATTTTTTTATTTTGCTTCTATTTTGGTTTTATTTTGCTTCTGTTTTAACCTGAAGGCATATTGGTTCAGGTCATATTTGATGTTATTCTTTCAGTTTAAAGACTCCAAATCATCACCAAACCCCCCCCAAAAACCCCAAAAAAAAAAAAAAAAAAAAAACAAAAAAAAAAAAAAAAAAAAAAAAAAAA